>JAHWFP010109682.1:0-12935 GCA_023313725.1 Lithobius niger | reverse complement strand
AGCGGACCCTCAAAATATTTGACACCAATTTCCGAACACCCTGTATATCGTGCATTCATAAGAACCTTTAAAGATAATGTGGGAGTTACGATCAAAAATAGAATTGCAGATTACTAGGCTGCATGACAGCTATATTGATTGATACGCATAAAAAATCTAAATTTAAAAGAATTGATGAAAATCACAATTACTTTCATAATGATAAAAAAATTTTGTCAGAACTTAATATTTTTGAGTGGGATTTTATAAAACAAATTAAATGCCCAAAATAATAAAATGTATGATGCTGTAGAAAAAAAATACAAATTCGACAAAAAAAAATTACCTAGGAAAAAATTTATCACCAGTCAAATTGTTATTTTAATTAACGAAAAAAATAAACTATGGCAAATAATTAAGAGAGAACAGCAAGACAATGACTTCATTAATAGATATAGAGCACTGAACAAATTAGTCAATAGAAACATTAAAACGTTAAATATAAATTCTTTAAAAATATTATTGAACAAGACAGTGATAGAAAAATAATGTGGAAACAAATTGGTGAACTAACGGGTAAATATATTCCAAATATTGATCAATCTATTATAAAAAATTTTGGAAGCTTAAACCTGAAACACACGTGTAATAACTTTAAAAGATGTTTCATTAATCAAGCAGATACTCTTAAACTAAATTATAACAGATAATAAAAAACAATTTACTGAAAGTAACAGAAACGAAAACTCAATGTATCTTGTAGAAGCAACCAAAGAAAATATTAGAAAAATTTTTAACTCTATCAAAATTAAAAAAAAATCTGTGAGGGAAGATGGCATTTTTATTCATCACGTTTTGACTGAAAAATCACTTAACTTTTTCGTGCCATTGATAAACTGCATAATTACTTCAGAAACTTGGCCTGATAAATTAAAATTACAACTGTTACGACCAATTTATAAGAAAGGAGCCAAAAATAATGTGAATAATTACAGACCAATAGCGTTATTGCCAATAAATAAAATTATAGAAATATTTTTGCTGATAGAATACAAAATTTTTGAAATAAATTTAAAATACTATCAAAAACCAATTTGGGTTAAAAAAAACAAAAGATTTATAGAATCACTTAAACAATTAAATGATAAATTGATTGCTGCTTTACATGGTGGATAATATGTTGGTGTAATTTTAATCGACCTTCAAAAAGCTTTTGATACAATAAATAGAAATATTCTACTGAAAAAATGGAATCGTGTGGTTTTAGGGGTAAAGTGCTCAACATTTTGGCAAGTTACTTAAATTACAGAACGAGTTGTGTCAAAATTGGAAGCCATAAAAGTAATATTCTTATGTGTAATGCTGGTGTTCCACAAGGTTCAATCTTAGGACCATTGCTTTTTCTAATCTACATTAATGATATTGACAGTAATATTGATGAAGGTAACATTCAAACTTTTGCTGACGATGTATTCTTACTTTCCATTCACACTATACATAAACAAAAAAGTAGATTGCAACATGACTTTGATAAGATTTATGAATGGTCTATCGAAAACGATGTTTTTATCTCTGAAGAAAAAACTCTGTTTATGCATGTTAAAACACCACACATAGTCATTCATCAAAAACAAGATGTATTTCTACAAACACAACTGTACCTCAACCATTAAATGAGCCTAATGCTGCAAAATATCTAGGCTTAACTATTGATCTTACTTATAAATTTAAAGAACATATTGAACTACTTATCAGTAAAATTAGACGTATTCTTCCAAAGCTGTATCAATTAAGACCAGTACTAAACACTAAAAATAAAAATCTTCTCTATTACGCACGTATTGAGTCACATCTAAGATATGGCATTGAAATATATGATTTTGCACCAGATTATTTAATTAAAAGATTACAGAGCATTCAAAACAAGGTTATTAAAATTTTATTTAAAGGCAATGATCTTAATACAACGAAGGAAATATATCAATTAAATGGCATATTGAATGTGTTAAAACTCAGGAACTTTGTTATAATACTAAAAAACTACTATTCCACATTTAACACAATAAACAAAAAGGTTTTATTAAACCGATTAAATTGCTTACAATTGAAACTTCCATTATTCAGGAATACTTATGGAAATCGAAACAGTAATTACAATATGCCTTTGGTATTTAATACATTGCCAAAAAAATTATTCTTTATTGTCAAATATTCGGTATTCGTGTAGTTCAAATGAACCACGATAAATCGATCAATTTTGGTACGTACCGTCCTAAATCTTCATCCTCTTCTCATTTTACGTTAAAAAAATGGGGGCAAATGTTTTTTTGGTTATGTAAATACTTTTTTTTAGCTCTCCAAACACGTTTTTTAATCACGTTACACGGTGGGCCCGGCCGTGTAAAGCGGTAGCCATGTTCCGGGATTCAGAGTAGCACGAAAAGTTAGCATCGTGAAAACGGAAAGTTATGTTCCAAACTACGGTGTCTGCGTTTTTTGTTGTTATTTTTTTAGGTTAGGTTAGGTAGGTTAGGTTAGGTTAGGTAGGTTAGTTATTGTTGGTTAGGTTAGGTTTGTTAGGTTAGGTTAGGTAATTTCCGTCTCCTTTCATTGCGATGCAAATCAGGTTTTCTTGTTACTCTGTCTCCTGCGATATGGCCAGCACTTCAACACGATCGTAACTATCGTTTTACGTGTTTTCAATGTTTTTTACACCTTAAAACACGTTTCCCCTGGTTTTTTAATGTGATTTGGCAAGAGGATGATGATATGCGTCGATTATTAAAAAAATTGAGTGATTTTGAGTGGTTCGCATAAACTACGCAATTACCAAATATTCAACTTTAAAAAACAAACTGAAAGAATGGATGATTTCACAATGAGATTCTTTTCTTTTCATGATTTGTATTTATATATTAATTAACAATAGAATATGTTAACAAATAACAAATGACAAATAACAAATGTTTTCTTCTCCCCTACCCTTAATTAATGATATCCTTAATTAATGGCATTCTCATTGTAACCATTCACGAAAACAAGAGAAGTTATTTTGTTTAATTAAGATTTTATGTTGTATTTTTCTTTAATTTTGTAGTTTGCACTCACACCATGTATTTTTAATTTGCTTGTGCCACTTACACAACTGCATACATTGTAGTTCTTGTGGTACTGGCTTAACACAATAAAAAAAAATTCCAAGCATTTACTAAATGTTGTGAAACAAGCGAACATGGCCCTTTAAACTCTAAATATGACTAAAAGAAATCCTAAGAAAGAAAATCCAGAGATAATGAATCTGTGGAAATAAATACGTATTCAGAATGCAAATAGATGAAAGAAAATAGAAATAAGAATGATTGCAGAAATAACGTGAAGAACACAAATCTAGAAGAAAATTTATGTTTTCAGGTCTTACCCAACAAGGATATTTTCATAAGCCTAGCAAGGTCTTAGCTTAGCCTTTAAAGCGGCTTCCAATTTCTCAAGATCACGGTAGCAGTCCTACTCAACCTCTAAGCTGTGTATTTCGCAACGGACAACAGCAGAATTTCAAGGGAGGTCGACTAGCGGTAGCGGATTTCTTCACAGCATGAGTATGCGTTGGGAGGCGATGCTTCCCTGCACGACGGGTTGTTTGAATGGAATGACATTCAGCGGTCTAAAGTTGTCATTTTACATACGTCATAGGTGTTTTTTTTTTGCATCGGTACTGTCTCTTTCTTCCCTACGAGTAGAGTTTTCGAGCAGAATTGTCGAGAAGAGCGGTTGTGTTTTTGTAGGGCTCCTGTTTGCAGCCAACTGTAGCAAACATGATGTGATACCATTTCTCACTAAAGGGTTGTTGTAGTGGCTAAGCCAGGGGTTGAAGCTAATGTCAAATTACTACAGTGTCCATTTGTTTAAAATGGTACGCAACAGAACAACTATCAAGAAATCCCGGGTGAAGCCACTCGAATCTGATTCTGTGGCTCAGTCATCAAATGCTACTAAAGTTGTAAATCCTGAGCCGCACAATTTACCAGGAAACAAAAAATTGAAGGAGGTGACTGTTGATGATATATGTTCGTTTATATTATCCAAAATTACCAATGCAGTAAACACTGTTCTAGGCGACTTTGAAGACAAAGTTATCCTAATGTTGTGCAGTGAAACTGTCAACTCAGTGCTTCTTAAAATCGTGTCATCAACAGTTAAAGATGCTACTGCCGTTGTTGAAGATTCCCTCAACACCAAAATTACCGATCTCGAACACGAGATAATCAAAGTACGTAATCAATTGGATCGTGTTGATATATTTTTCAACGTCGACAAAATTTAATCATTCATGGTGTGCCTGAAGAAGAAAATGAGGACTGTGAAAAGAAGGTAGCCTACTTAATCTATTCACCTCTACGATTAAGCTTAACAGCAATGGTTCTTTAATTCAGCGATCTCACCGACTGGGACAACAAAAAGAAAGCAGTAATCGACATGTAATTAGTGTGCGGTTTATATCCAACAAGCAGCGATACCTTGGTTATTCAAAAATTAAACTTCTAAAGAGTAGTAGAATTTCCGTAACTGAAAATCTAACAACATAATGGATTGCTTTATATAAAACAAAAGTGCATGCATACGTGTACCCAGGATGACAAATTTTTGGACTGCTGACAAACACAAAGGTGCACATTAGCTCTGAGGCTGATCTCAATAGGATCATTAAAAAAATTTTCCTGCCGAGTTCCACTCCATTATAGTAATATGTTACAACCATTTTTCATTCTTGTATTAGTAATGTAACAATATACTGTTTGTCTATTTTTGTTGTTTTTTGCTTTGTTAAGGTTTTGTAAGTTTAATTTTTTCAACATTTATTTTTTATGTTAATTTCTTTTCAACTTTTTATGTTCTTTATTTTTGTGCTAATTGTTTTTAATGCATTATGACTTTTTCTTTTTTCGTGTGAAATGTTTCGTGTGACATTCCTTGGCTGTAGGGCTCTCTCATGTATGTCAGGTCGCTTTGTCTGTCCCCAATAATTATCATTCCCCTTTTTATCCATCTACTTTGACCTTGCTGGTAAGACTTGTTTTGATGCTTGAAAGAATTGGGCATCTTTACCCCAATATCCCTATTTATGGATGATAATTATGAGCGTAGCAGTGGACTTCGTTCCTTTTAACTTTGATGACTCTTTTTTTTTAATCTAGTGTTAACAGCAGTACTTCAGACGATTGCACCATTGATACCACTTTTCTCGGCCCATAGATGCAGATAGAGGAACATCTTTCGAAATTTAGTAACGCATTGAAAGTTGGTGTGTCTAACGTTCAGTCACTGATTTCACATTTGTCTAAACTGAGTGATGTGATGGCTGGGAATTTTGACACTCTTCCTATTACTAAAACGTGGCTGAAACCATCAATTGATGATGATTTTGTCAACATTACTGGCTATTATTTAATTAGAAATGATCGAATTCCTAAAGGGTCTAGAGGTGTTGCTGCCTACATTAAAAATCATATTACAGCTACTACAACAATCCTGGCTAAAGATTCAAACTAAAACTATTTCTATTGCTTTGTGTATCGTCCACCTAGCCTTCCTGTTTCATCCCTTCTAGTTACTGATAATTCTCTTTATAAAGTCGTTCGTGATATTCATGACATTTTAGTTGGTGACTTTAATATTTATTTAATGAACCCTTCCACTCCAGGATACCATGCAATGAAAAATATTTGTAACATTAAAGATCTTATGCAATTGGTTGATCAGCCAACATATTAGACACGAAGATAAAATCAAATTCATTGATCAGGCTATTCAACCAGGATCAGTCACCATAACTTTGTGTACTTCGTTTATGACGTTCTTGTCCCTGAGATTTCTCAAAATACTGTTACAGCCAGGATTTAGGAAAACCTTAGCATGAATTTGTATGAAGTTGAAACAGCTAACGCACCTTGGCATTTTATTTATGATAAGTCAACCATTTATGATAAAATTTCCACTTTATTAAAAAAAGAGATCTAATGAATGGTCATGTGCCACTTGTAACTTTTAAACGTAAAAAGCCAGCCTCTCCTTGAATTAACAATGATATCAATCTCTCATGAAAATGAGTGATAGAGCAAAGTCGTTATTTGATAAAACTAAGAATCCTGTGCATTGTGAAAAATTATAAAGCTTTAAGGAATACAGTCAAAAAGATTGTCAGACTCGCTAAGGTCAAAACATTTTGATGACTGGATTAACAATGAGAAGACCACTACGTTGTTCTGGAATTATCTTATGCAGCTGCATGTTCATGGAAAGGCTTTCGGTTGTCAGGTTACGGATATTTATCGAAATACCATGAACAAACATTTTATTGAAAATCAAAACTCTGCCAACTTCGATCCGTATTTGCTTAACAGTCAGATATCCTCTTGTCTTAATATTACGCCGAATACAACAGTCACTCTTGGCACCATAACAGAGAATGAAATTGTTGATATTATTGGCAGCACTACCGCTAATGCTACTTGCTTCCACAACATTAATATTAAAACAGTTAAGTTTTTTCTACCCTTTATTGTCCCAGCAATTACCTACATAATTAATTATTTTTCAATTACAACTTGCAGTTTACCCACCATCTGGAAATTAGCAGTTATTAACCCTATTCTTTAAAATGGTCGACCTATGGATATTACAAACCTTTGCTCCATTAGCATTTTGCCTTGTTTGTTTAAGTTCTTGAACGTGCTTTGGCCAATCAGCTCAAAAACTACCTCGGTGAATGCAATATTCTTAATTCAAAACAATCTGGCTTTCGTTTCAGACACAACACAACTGCAGCTCTTGTTAAAATTCCTGATGATATTCTGATTTTAAATTTATTTTGCTTGTGTTCTTGGATTTTGCTAAGGCCTTCGATACAGTTAATCATGCTCTTTTGTTAGCCAAGCTCAATGCCATTGGCCTTAATGATCTTGGTGTAAATTGGTTTAGTTGTTACCTTACTAGTCGCAAACAATGCGTTCGTGTATGCAATAATACCTCATCGTTTCTGGATGTTACATTTGGAGTTCCACAAGGGTCTATCCTTGGCCCTATTTTTTTCCTACTTTCATAAATGATCACCCAGACTGCATCACCGAGTGCGATCATCATTTGTTTGCCGAAGATGTTCAGACCGGAAACAAGTTTTCTCTTAATAATGCTGTTTATACACTTTACGAACTTAATAATGACCTTGATAATATCACCCACTGGTCAAGATCAAACGGCCTTTCACTCAATGGAAACAAACATATTATTAATACCTCAACTCAGTTATTTCTAGCTGGTGCTCTTAACAAACTTTTTCACCACAACTCTGTTGCAATTAACAATGTTAAATTGAAAACATCCCATCATGTAAAAACCTTGGAGTTGTATTTGGCAAGCATTTGTCGCGGGAGGATCATATTTGCACGAAATGCTATTCTGCGTTACAAAAGCTTAGATATCTTACAAAATTCAAGAATTTTTTTATTAAAACTAAACGTAATCTCACGGCAACATTGATCATTCCATTATTTGATTGCAGTGATATGTTTTACCTTAGTGCATCAAAACATTGCTGAACCAAGTGCAGAAGGTCCAGAATGCTTGTGTGCGTTTTATTTTTAATTTTAAACGATATAATAGTGACAGAGAAAACATAAAAAAGCTTAAATAGATTTCCATGGACAACAGAAGAGCTTTACATTCATTTGTGATAGTGTATAAGACGCTTAAATTTGAATACCTTGGTGCAAGAAATGTGTTAAGTCACATTCTATGGGTTTTCCAAAAAGAAGGCTTAAAGGTTTAAAGTAATTTGTGAAATCGTTCTATAGACAGCAGTAATAAAATATTCTAAAAAAACATGGCCAGTGTTCTATACAAACATGTCAGCTATGTCATATGAATGTGGAAAAAAATAGCCTCAGGGTAATTAATTTTATAATTTGGACTTATGTATTTTTGGCACAAAGTTAGGTAAAAATATGTAAACAAACCTATGCAGTATCAGTAAGGTCAAGACCACATGAGTGACTATATGTTGCAATACAACCGAAAAAGGACTTACAAACCACTGGCCAGTGTTTTCACTCTATTAAAGACAATAATATTCCCTAAATCTTAAACTACGGCCTGCGGGCCGGATGCGGCCCGCGAAGCAATTTTGTCCGGCTCACTGCAACGACGGTTTCCACAGCTTCCTCCTACTCATTAAGCTTGGGCCTTAGTAGGCCTCTTTACCTTGATGCTACGGCTCCATACTATGTATTCTGTATACTCTATATCTTAATAAAGTACTCCAGTAATGCTATGTATTTGATGTATGGTCCAGTCCCTGGAGATCAGTGGTCAGGATGGCTCTGGCCTTGCCAGCCCCTAGGGGTAGCTGCTAGCAGAGATGGCTTATGAGATACCAGGATATAGTACAAGAAGTACCTTGCACCACAAGTAGCAGGTACTGGCTGCAGCTCTAGGTATTTAAGGCCTTGCAACCCCTTCAGCCTCACTCTGGGAGCTAGTCCCTAACCAGCTAAGAACCAGCTAAGAACCAGCTCTTCCTGAAACGTGCCACTCTGCTAGAAGCCCTGATCAGAGCATCCTTGAACCACTAGACAGCATCTCCTGAGGACAGACCACGCGGCCCTGGAATAAACCCTGAAATTACCATCCTTTCTGGTGTTCTTCCTTGTACCGGGCACAGCGGGGTTGCACCGCGTTGCTTTTTCCGTTTTGTACATCAGCTGTTAACTTCATTTATATTTAGTGTTAACCTTTTCCCCCATTCTTCCACGGAAGTCAGATTACTTTGGAGTTTGTGCAGAAATACCTTCAGACACTTTATCTACCCCCCCCCCCCTTCATGACCCCTTGCCTAATATTTCCTTTCTGCCAACAAAGTCAAGGTTACGTAGCAGTTTGTGTAATAACCCTTTTTGCACCTTTCTTCCCTCTCTCCCTCCGCTCCGCATTTTGCCTCTTATAGCCGAGTTAATGAGTTTAGTAATTTTTGCGTGAATTTGTTAAGTGACAATGTCTGCCTCAAAGCAACGGAAAATTGACTCGGAGTGCCGTGTTTTCAACATTAAGTGGACAGATGACTATTTTTGTGTTGAGAGCAATGGTAATCTTATTTGCTTGATTTGCAAAGAAAGTATTGCAGTATTCAAGGAATATAATGTGAATAATGTGAAGAAACATTACGACTCGAAGCACAAAGGAAAAAAACGACGAGTTCAAAGGCAAGTTATGACCAGAAAAAGTGGAAACGTTGAAAAAAAGCCTGATGAAAAAATCACAAAATATTTTTTTTTTAAATGTCTGATGAAAATGAATGTGCAGTGCATGCCAGCTATCATGTTGGCCGTTTATTAGCAGAGTGTTTCGCTGATTGTGATTTAATTAAAAAATGTATGCTTAGTGTGTTATGCAAGAAATGTGCCCTGAAAAAAATGTTGTTATACCAGTGAGTTTGTCAACAAGTACAATAATGCCGAGAATAGAAGACCTAAAAGGTGATTTGCTTTCACAATTACACGAAAAAATCAAAAATTTCGAATTTTTTTTCTTTGGCTTTGGATGAAAGCATTGACGTGGTTGACACACCTCAGTTACTTGTGTTTGTTTGAGGTATTGATCAAGCATTCGAAATTACTGAAGACCTAGTTGCACTCCACAGCTTAAAAGAGACCACCACTGGTGAAGATATATTTTAGAAAGTGAGTGAAATGCTTACTATGCTTAATGTGAATTGGAGTAAACTGAAAGTTATCACTATGAATGGTAAAAAAAAATGACCGGAACAAACATAGGCCTAATAGGAAGGATCAACCGGCACATGGATTTGAACAATATCGAGAGACCTATGGCATTACAATGTATCATTCACCAGCAATCATTATGGGGCAAATTTGTTAACTTGCAACGATTGATAAATGTTGTTGTGACAAGTATCAATTATATTCATGAACGATTAAGGCAAGCCTGTGAACGAACTGTCTGACCCTGACTGGATTTGGGAGTTGTGCCTGCTGTGTGACATAACGAAAGGAAAGGTTGTGCCAAGGAAAGGTAATATGTGACATGTACAGCGACGTCAAAGCTTTTGAAACAAAGTTGAAATTATTTCACAAGCAGATAACTGAAAACAACTTGGTTAATTTTGACTCGTGTAAAAAGATGTCTGAAGATGAAGCTGTAACAACCGGTTTTCCAAAAATCCTGGTTTGAAAATGGTCGCTTCTTTGCAGCAGCAATTATCTGAGAGATTCAGTGACTTTAATTTTCATTCAGAAAACATTTTGTTATTTGAGAATCCTTTTGCAGCATATGTTGAAAACTCGCCAGCCTATCGTCAAATGAACTTATTTAACTGCAGTCAAACTCAACTTTAAAATCTAAATTCAAGGACTTTGAACTTGTTGAATTTTATAGAAATAGAAAAAGAAATTTTAATGAAATTTCTTATGCCTTTGTGAAGAACAATTTCCAAGGATTAAAAACTTTATCCGCGTTTTGTTAACGGTGTTTGCAAGCACGTACACATGTAAACAAACTTTCTCACGGATGAAGTTGGTAAAATCACGGCTTCGTTCACAAATGATGGATGAGCATCTTCATGCAAAACTTCGTATTGGAGTTTCTACTTTGACCCAGAACATAGAAAAATTGGCTAGTCAGAAGCAAGTCCATGTATCCCACTAAGTAAGTAGTAGTTAGTAAAACATAATTCCGGCCCGCAAAAGGTAAGAATTTTGCAATGTGGCCCTCTGTTCAAAAAGTTTGGGGACCCACGCCCTAAATGATAACAAGAGTAACAAATTTATAAATAATAATAAATAATAAGCACATTTAACACGGATGTGGAAGGGTGACAGAAGGGTGTGACCCACGAATACACTGCTCCTAGATTATGAAGAGGTGAGTGGTATCATAGTGCTATTTTCGCACAGAAACAGACAGGACAGACATGATGGCCGCCCCCATGTAAACCGAAAGTGCCGTCATTTTCCAAGCGGGTGGTTGCCATGGTAACTGGAACCGGAAGTGCCACCATTTTGAATGACGTCACGTCTTGTTGGAAGTGGAACCGGAAATGCCAATTTCCGAAGGTTTCGGTTTCAATTTTCGAAAATATTTAAAAATGTCCCTAACTCGGCAATCGTTGGTCGTAGAGCAAAACGGAGCGGATTTTGGACACCCTTTCCATAACCCCATCGGGGGTCCCAGCTTACTGATGGCCCACCCAAAACCGGTTTCTTGAATTTTGGGAGTTGCCCCACCCCGATAACTTGGGAACCGTCGGTCCTGAAGCTAAATGGTTCGGGATTTAGCATCCCCTGGGCTTCCCCTACGCGTTGACCTCACCAAAATTCAGGTACTCGAATTTTGGCTAGTTGGCCCATCCCGAAACTCGGGAACCATTGGTCCTAGAGCAAACCGTTCAAGATTTGGCTTTCCTCGACTGTACCCTAAGCGTGGCCCACCCAAAACCGGGTTATACGAATTTTGGGAGTTGGCCCACCCTGATAACTCGGGAACTGTTGGTCGTAGAGCGAAGCGGTTCGAGATGCGGGTTCCACGGTCCGTGTCCTACATGGGCCTCCCCAGAACTCAGGTACCACCATTTTTGGGAAGTTGGCCCATATCATCGGGTACCGAGCCGCTCCACCACCTCGAACAGATTAGTGTAACCTTCCGCTACGATTCCAGACGATTTTCCTGTTTCCTAGGTAAATGAAGAGTTCCGCGGGCGGTTTTAAGTCGAACGAATCGAAGTACAGGGCGCACGAACCCCCTTTACGTAATACGCGGTCTAGTGAGTTCCATCCCCGTCTCTCGAGTCCTGCAAGTTCAGTATACCGCATTCGGACGTTCTGGAACGCGCGGGGAGCAAGTCTTTCGAATAAACTCCTCTGAATGTGCGGATCCCGAACCATTTAGCATATCCGGCCACGTCCAAGTTCGTCAAGGCCCTGTTCATGGGAACCCCGTCTTCAGATAAAATCCTCGACCACACCGTGGGACTTTTTTTTCTTCCGAGTCAACCGCCCGTCTTCAAAGTGGCCAGGACTTCCATCTTGGCATTGAGCCGTTTTATTTCTTCGAGCTGTCTCGAGTTGGCCTTGGAGTCATTGACGCCTTTGGCGATTCCTGCCGCTCCGCCTCCTACCAGTCCGAGGGCGTCGAGGATTGGAAGCAGCAGGGGAAGAAAGCCACCTTTCCGGACTTGGGTACGGGAGAATTTCACATTCAACCCCCGGCCCGTAGGTCGAGCCTTTCGAATTCTCGACTGCTGCGTTTTGGTGACCGGTAGGGATACGTTGGTCTTTCGCTTCAACTGGGAGTTGGACAGATGAACGCTCGGTGTTTTTCTGGCCTTGAGTTGTCGAAGCATGCCCCTCTTCTGGGCAACCGACAACTGGAGGGGAGTCGACGAATACATGATTGATGGACTCGTTTATTTATCTTTTCCCCCCTACTCACGTCACGACATCGACTTTGCTCCTGTTCAGCTTCAGGGTCATAAGCCAGTCGCTGATAACCAAGGCGTAGCATCGCGTGCCGCCAGGCACTTGAGCTCCGAATTTGAAACTCAAAGTCATGTCGATCACGCTCGATTTAAGCCTTTCATTCTGCTTCAAGCAGTCAGTGCAGATCAGGGGAAATATCTTACCGAACCTCGCGACGTTGAAAGCGGGCCCAGTTACCGGTTTGCCGTAGTACTGGTTCCTGAATTTGAGCAAGTCTTGATACGCGTTCGAGATGTTCCTGTTAATTAAATGCCGGATGATTTAAAACTAAAGCTGACACCACCTCGACTGAGAACTTGAAACGTGAATCAAAGAAAACGAATGACATCAGAACTTTCCGTGTGGAAAAATGAAGACCAGTCTTACTATAATAACCTTGCTAGGTTTATTCTGAACATTATAATACTCAACTTT
>JAHWFP010109659.1:0-13646 GCA_023313725.1 Lithobius niger | reverse complement strand
TCTATGAAAATCTGCACAAACCTAAAAGGTATAGCCTAGAAGTGGAGAGCGAAGCAAGCCAACACACCTTCCAAGATGGCCGTGTTGGTTTTGATCGTTGCCGTCGTGCTAACTGCGTTGACAGAAGCAGGAATACCTCAAGGTAGGTAGTAAAGTGGACAACGTCAAAATCTTGGGCTGTATGGTAGTTCGTAACATAAATATAGAAAAGCAAATTGAATAAGCAGCAGGCCTACTCAGCCCAATTCTTCGTCTTTAGTGAACGCTGCTTTGACGTAAGGCACATAAAACAGGGATATGTACACATCGCCACAGATTTGACAAATCGGGACACGCAGTACTCAAAATAAAGCAAAATACTATAATACATCGGGAAATTTAGCATACACTAAAATTAGTTCAGATTCGGTGAGTTTATTATGGACTTTTAGTTCATGAGACGACGTGAGCGCCAAAGACAACGAGCCCCTGTGACACTAACAGCTAGAGTGTGCCACGCTATGCAACAAAATGCAACCGTCAGCGTTGTAAAAATGAATTTTAAATTGATTATACGTAATTCAAACAAAAGATACCGAAACAAAATTCGTTACCATTATTTCGATAAAATCACTGACATTAATAATTATTCGAAAAATAAAAACAGCCGAACCAATCAAATAAAAAAAAAACCTAGCAATGTGCCAAGTTTTAAAGTTGCCTTTTATGTTTTTTGAGTGGAGACTTGACATCACAGATCTATAATGGCTGAAACTTGGCGGCTTTTTTCTTTAATTTATTGTTTTTGGTTTAGATAGATATACTGGAAAAATGGCTACTCAAGCTATTGTTGACATGGGGCGTTTTTACACATATGCAGACTAATTTAAAAAAAAAAAGATATGTCATATCATATAACCCAAAACTGGTAAAAGGGGCTGCCAAGTTAAGAATGGTTTGGTCCTTCAAAGGCGTGATATCAAAAGATTCGCCAAGTTAATCGAGTCGAATAATACTCCTTTTAATAATAATAATACTTTTAAATCGGCAGGTTTTTAGTGGTCAACAGGCCCTTACCTGACCGGTTGTGCATTATTGGCACAATAAATGTTTTATTATATCATTTGTTCAAGGTGGGATGTCATGTCTTTTCCGGCTCTAGGCCGACATTTATTTGTCAGTGACTTTTTTCTATTAAATAAATAAAATATCAAGGTAAACGGTTAACGAAGCAAATGTTCAGCATTAAAGACTGGCATTGTGAACAAACGTATAGTAGTTAGAACGCCCGGCCTAGTAGTTGGGAAGTCCTGGGTTAGAGTCCAAATCAGGGCAGTTGTCTTTTCATTCTTTATCAGATTTATGTATCTTGTATGTTCACAAGGCCAGTCCTTAATGCAGACTGTTTGTTTCATTACATTTCCATTATTTTAACGAAGAGTACTTTAAGAATTTTGGCTACTGCAGTTGGAGAAAACCTATGAGGAAAGTAGACGATCCGTTCTGCAAAACTTGCTAGACTCAACTGAAAATCTGTCCCAACAACAACTTATTACCTTCCAGAATTACAAAGTTGTACGAAGCAGGATATGCCGTAAATTTTGTTAATCTCGAGACTAAGTGTAGTCTGTTGACTAAACCTGTTGTATTAAGCAATCACATTAAACATGCAGCAAACTGACTTCAGGAATACGTACATTTATTCACGTCCCACAAATTCACTCTACTATAAAAACTCCGGAAAACAAAGCTACTACAGCACTACTGAAAACTGTACAATGGTAGAAGACGTAAAACGGGAGAGGTTGGGGAGAAGGGCACTCTGGCAAAAAGTTAGAAATGTGATGACCTTGACCAGGCATGTAAAGGCCAATCAAACTCCCACATGCAAATGGACACCTAATGACTCTACATGCTCATCTACGTTTCATATCTATTGTAATGTTAAAAGAAAACGATAGAAGCTGGTCAATTCATTTTGTTACTCTGTTATTATCTATATTCCACGCGAATTAGAGGTTTGTACGCTTTGCCGTTGCTTCTACGTCGATGGTTAGATAGCACCCTTGCATATTCATGGGAAGCCAAGATCTGCAAGGAAAGACGAAAGGAAACAATAATTCTGCAATATCCTCAGCAGATAAAAACATTTTAAAAAACATGCTCGTTTTTTAAAATGTTTCTATCACTTGAGGAGCTTCCGTTAACCAGAAAATTGTTCCAATATTTAATGATTTTGTAATATTTTCCTCTTTTGTTTAGGACCTTCTGCGCCAGATGAAGATGCAGTGACTCGCCTTCGGAGTTCCCTGATGTATCCCTACGCTGCGAAAGATAACCAGGATTGGATAACCGATGACGAACCACAAGGTCCCTTACAACTGCCATTCAAACTTCCTTACTTGGGACTCAAAGTTGACTATGCTTCGGTAAAATAATTCCGTCTGGTAATTTTTCACCAAAGTAATGCATGCCAATTTCGAGTTGAAATTTGACAGAATTCTTAAAATCATGATTATGGCTACGTTTAAGAAGGATATGAAGCTGACGAGAATGATGGCCTAGGACCATCAAGCTTATCTTTTCCAAAATGCATCGAATTACTAACTGATGTAATTCCGAGAATGGACGAAAACAAACCACATCATTGGTTAAACATGGGATCCTTTATTCTCTTATCGATTTACGGCGAATAATCGACATATTTTTCAATTAAGATTTCATATCCACACATAAACAATGAATAAACAGCAGACGACCATTGCCCATTGCTTCGCAACTAGCAGGTCCAGCGCGAATTTGTCTTTACCTGAGGTCTTCCACCCGAAGCCATGGTGCTAAAAGGGGAGGGGAACAATTTTGCTAGTTAATTTCGATGAGAAATTCCTAGGATCTTTTATATGCACAATCGGAAGAAGGACAAGGCATAACGGGGCCATCTCATCCAGAAAATGCCAGTGGTGGGTGAGGTCAAGCTCAAACCTGGGACCTCTGACACATGAGACACAAACGCTAACCATCACACCACTGTTTTTACCAAGAAGTTGTTTCTCGTAAATAACCTATACCACAAATAATAGAGAATAGTACAATTTATTTATCTAAATTCTAAGCCGTCACTGGTCACAGTAAGTTCAAATTTTTTAATTTCCTTAAAAAAGTGATGTATTCTGGCAAATTCTGGACATTATATTGACCGCCCCACGAGAGTTTACTTATGAAGTAGAGTAGATAATACAAATGACGATGAATTACAATATGTAGCCTAAGCAACGTTTTTTTTTACCCTTTCATTCACAACCGTAAAGTATAAACGTCGTAAAACGTAACGTACAACTAAAATATGCTTTTTTTCATGGCTAAAATTATATTGAGATATTTAAATAGTTTCAAACATTCTTCTTGATTTTGCTTAATCGTAAGTAGATATTGCTTTTTGTTTTTGCTTTCGAAAATGCTAACACTTTGGTCTTGTTTTGACTTCTCGAGACTAGACAAAGCAGAGCCATAGCTATCTGATAATATACCCTCCCTAACTGATCATTTATACGAACCTCTCCCAAACTGAAAGATTATGTATACTCCCTCCCAAACTGAAAATTTGTTCATTTATATGCTCCCTACCCTTCCTAAGTGATAATTTATGTGCACCCTCCCCACTAATACTTATGTACCTCCTCCCCAACTAATATTTATGTGCCCCTCCCTAACTGATATTTACACGCCCTTCCCCTAACTGGTTAATTCTACATCCTCGAAGTAATGTATATACGACCCTCCCCAAATGATAACATATATACCACTCTCCCCAAATGATAACGTATACACCACTCTCCCCCATATGATAATGTAATTCACCACAACCGATATGTACACACCCCTCTCCCGAACTAATAAAGTCAAGAATTTATAGGGTTGGGGAGGAGAATTTATGTCTGAGACCCCTTCTGAAACGTCTTACGATTCATTCCTATTAACTCCGTCCAAGACTATAGAGAGCTCCATGAGTTTTATGTGGGAATTTCTACTCAGTTTTCAGCCTAAACTAAACTAAACGAAACTAGCTTGGATTTATTTATTTAGTTTAGCTTAGTTGTAATTTAGTTTACGTTAGATTTGGGCTGGGAATGACCAAAAATTACCAGATTGAATGCGTGGCGCCCTCTGAAAATTCAGACGGAAGTAATAGGAATGAATGTAACACGTTTCAATACGACTTTTTAGAGTTACAAATTCTCCTCCCCAACCATATAAATTCTTGACAATATGTATACCCCTCTTCCAAACTGATCATTTCTATTCTCTCTTCTTCTACACACACACAAATCCTAATCATGCTAACAGTGTAGGGGCAGCACAGGTTCCTCTCCTCTATCCTTATATATCTTATTTGTCTCTTCCCCTACCCACATGCAACTATTTCAGGAAGAATAGTTACGATTGGGATCTGTCTTGTTGCCAGGAGCCGACTTTACAGATCACGAATTGATTCGGAATACATAAAAATAATTTGAATTGTTACACCCTCTTCAGTCTTCGTTAGTAGATCACTTACCTTTCTTGTTTGTCTATCTGGGGTCCTAAACGAGACAAGAATCACATTTGTATTTTGTCTTCACAGAATCGTTACTCTTCTATAGTTTTGCATTTCTCTTATAGGTTTCATTACATGGCTACGTGTCCTTTAACACAGGGGCCAATGTTCGCTTCCCTATAAAGTTCCCTGTAGAAAATTGGCCATACGTTGCAGACCCTACCTTCTTGGGACCTTATGTCACTCCAAGCATATTAGGAACGAGCAATTCCTCCGAACTGAAAGCTGGCGTTTATTTAAGGTAAACTTAGTTTAATGCCCTGTGCGATTGGCATAATTATTCTTAAAGTAGTATGATGTCTCAAGTTAAATTAAGGCATCTTTAAAATATCGTATGGTTAAGTAAAAGATACATCAATGCCATTAGAATATATTGGTAATAAAGTGTCAGGATTGAAGGCATAAAACAATTTTTTGGGTTAACAAACTACTGTTACACTGGATGCATTTTATGCACGTATTATTACTGCCAGTGATAATATGAAGCGACCTGAGTCTTATATTCAGTGGCACCGTAAGTTCATAAATGATTTTACAGAAGGAAGAGGTGGGGATTGTCCGACCCGTCCAATTTTTATTAGTCGGCAAAATGGCTTCAGTTGGCATAATACGTTTTTCCTACTACGAAAACTAATTAATCATATACCATCTTGCAAAAATGATAGTTAAAAATCGTGTTTCACGATAACTAGTATCCAGTGAAATCGTCTTGGCTTTGGGGTTCTGCACCCCACAGATGCATCACTGCACGTACAATGCTTAAGTTATGTTTCTTATTTGTTGACTCTTGCAAAACTTGGCAAATATTGGGAAACTCTTGGCAATTTTTTTAAGTTGTGAAATCTTGTTTACTGTAGCATCCATCTCATTTTTTACTTTCCCAGACATCCGTGCGTAGGATTCATGGCCTTGATTTATGATTTTCAGTAAAATGTTAGAAATGTATTCTCATTCGCCTCATGTCTTAGAGTTTATTCCAAGATCGGAGTCAACCAAGAAAAAGATGAAGTGAACCTCAAAGCTGCGATTCAAGAAGATATCCGAAATGCATCTTTTGATCCCTTCTTTGAACCAGAACACGTCATAATAATTACATGGCGAAACATCACCTTTAAAGGAAATACAAACAAGAAGTTGGTAAGTCAAAGGTTTTTAGTAGCTTATCCCAAACGTACTGTATATACATTCTGTATTCTCTTTGTAGCATTCTGTGCTACAAATTCACCCACTGTAACTGTCAGCTGACTTATCCAACACACAGTATTGTCAGTCATGTGGGATTGTCTTCCAAGGCCTCAAGTCTCATAAACAGGCCTTCAGTCTTTCAGGAATGGACCCGCTCCCAAACCTTACAAGTCAGTGATTCGTCCACAACATCGAAGAGTCATGGAGTTGGTCAACTGTTTTCCAAGACCTCAAGTTCTTTCAGGAAAGGGGCGGGGTATTAAGGCTTTATGGAACGTCGTCGACCACAGGTTGTGTACGACGTGTACCACAGGTTGACTCTAATGACCTAGCTATCGACGGTACGTCGATAGCTAGGTCATTAGAGCCAACCTTTGGTACAAGTTGCCACTGCACTACATATTACAGAGCTGTTAACCCAATATGAATATATTATGTGAAGGCAAACCAAGCAGTGCTACATAGTTTGTATTTTTATGTAGCACTGCTTGGTTTGCCTTCACATAATCTGTTACCGTGCTTTTTACTCCATAACCCAATATGAAAACTAGATCTTATCATATATCCGCACCACAATCTGCTGGAGGTACAGATATACGATAAGATTTTTAATTTAAATCTCCTCCTGTCTGGGGAACTTTAATTTACAAACTCTGGACAGGAGGAGATTCATCGCCAATTGACAAGCTATGTCTCACAGAAGATGGAAAAGGCGACGAACACCGATATGTAACAAGCACATGATGGATCATAAGTGAACGGGGGATAACTTCCCCTAAATAAAAAGCAATGAGTAAGGAAGGTGTAACCGGTACGAAAATGGGCCAACATCACCTCTTCTCAGCGACTGCGGTGACAAGCCTAGTGTCATTCCTGGACAATGCCTTTAATAGCCTGAGACTCATTGCAGTCTTACTTGTCCCACGAGGCTTGCCAAGCAGCGTACAACCTTAGACACAGAGTTTGAAAGGGGCCCGAGGGAACAAGGCTGAGATCCCTTTTGAGAGGACCAGAAAGGGCCTCTTTCGCTGCATCATCAGCTTGCTCATTACCAAGTATCCCAACATGACTCGGGATCCAGCAGAAACTCAAGAGTTTTCCGCAGGTCAGGCGAGCGGGAAAGCAGAGCTTGGATTTGCTGTGTCAAGGGGTTCTAATGGTTGTATGACGCCAAGGACTCCACAGCACTCATGGAATCACTGAAGATGATAAAAGTGCATTTCAACGATGCGCTTTGATGGATCAAAAAACGACACTTGTTCGCAAGGCGCAAGACCACAATTAGGACGATTCCGCTAAGGAATGAGATTCATGCCAGTACGCTCAGAAAGAATTTCCTTCCTGCCCTCCATTTACATAAAAAAATAAATAAAAAATTTACCACAACCTCAAAAGGGAGTGGACAGACACAGAAGGGCATACGGCATCTAACACCAAGTCAGGGCGTGGAGGACAAAGGCACATTTGGCAATTGTTATGAAGAAAGGGGATGCTTCAAGAATTTGAGAAGAGGTTCAAAATCCAACAAACACCGGAAAACACTGGCAGAGCATGCACTAACTGTTGAAGGATCAAGGGCGTTCCAAACCCTAACTACATGCACGGAGAAAAAATACCGATGACAGTCAAGCCTGGCAGTTGAGACAGCAAGTTTAATGGAGTGTCCACGTGTTCGACCGATTGAAAGGGCTAAGTCAAAGTAGGGTAAATCAACCGCAATTATATGATTAACAATTTGTAATTGTACAAATAACTTCTTTGTCGCAATTTTTTTGAAATGATATGAAAGCGTGCTCCAGCGTTTGGTTGACCTTACTGATTTGACTCTCTTTTTAAAAAGGCTAGATTTTAGCATTTATTTGTTAATTTTTGCTGCTAGGTTTAAAGCAGTCCCTATTTGTAGTGCTTATAATTTTTAAATTGTGGACCAGAGGAGACACTACAGGGGGGAAAAGGTAGAAAATGCCCCTAACATGTTTTCATGCGCCCCTCCCCTAGAATCTTTAAAGAATTTATTTCTACTCAAAGCAGTTGACTAACTTAAGTAAAAAATATGTAAATCCAAAGTAGTTTATTTGCATGAAGCAGTTCAAACAAAAGTACGTCTGAGCAGCATATTAAGATAAAAAAAAAAACCTGCTGGTAAAAAGTGGGATAACCAGTTTGGGGGTGGGGAAATCCGGAGTATTTGCATTTATACTAATAGTGTCCAGCCTTGCTCCTGAAACTCCCCCAGACGGCTTATCTGGAATCGCTACCAGTAATCGATTTCTGCGTAGGGTAACTAGTAACTAGGCTGCATCCTAGGGTGCCGATGCGTAGGGGGTACCAGCTGGGCTCGTGTTGTTAGTTTTCATCCCAACCAATAAAAGGGAAAAAGAACATCACTAACGGTTTGGTTGGGTAGAAAGACTTTATGTTTTTCAACAAAATCATTTACTTATTTCAGTAGTATCAGTCGCCCTTTTTTTTAAATATACCAAATTTTATCTAGGCCAAATTTTACTTGCAAATTACGACAAAGACCACATGGGGAATAATTGACACAATGATTCAACAAATCCTGTTTGTGCTCACCAATTGCAACAACGATAAAACAATTTTGCATGCATGTGCAGTGAGGGGGAGAGAGCCCCAAGGGCTGGGGCACCTGATAATATTCCGCCTAGGGTCGAGAAATGTGTAAACCTGGTCTTGGCCGCCACTGCCCTCGATTGTGTTAAGCGGCAATCTTGCCCAGCTTGATGCAAAACATTTTAGCAGTGATTAAGTTTAAATTTAATTTGACTTTCCTAGCCTTCCATCACGATTTGCAATTTATTTTTTATTTTTCTGACACCTCTACTATACTACATGTATATTTACTTAATATACCATATAAATTAATAAGCTATATATTTCTTTGCAGACGAACAGCTTTCAAGTGATTATAACCAGCGATGAGAAAGAAACATATGCCATCTTTAACTACGAACACCTGATACAATTCCAGTTTGCAGATCCTGCATTTGTAAGTTTCAAAAATCAGAATATTAGCCTAAAGCTTAGAGCCAGTACGCGATGAAACCGCACATAACTGTCTTGGTAAACAAGTTACAATCAGGTACCAGGCCCTAAAATAATGATATCCTACATTAAGAGCCAATACACGTAGTCTCCTAAAACTTCTAGAAAAAATTCCAGTACCAGAAAGCATAGGGCAAGGTGGCCTGGTGGTTAGTCAGAGATATGCCAGAGATCCAGAGTTCACACCAGACCTCAGCCACCTCTGGCATTTTCGGAAAGAAAGATCATGTGATGCCTCATGCTGACTGTGACATGTAAAAGGTTGTAGGAATTTGCGGTTGGCACCACGGCCACGGCTGAGAACACGTCAAATCTTCAAAAGTACCAGACTGTGTCTATCAACAGTCTAGAAGTCTTGACATGTTTTACCTTCTTTGTTTTTCTTCATTTCACTCAACTTTGACTTATTAAAAGGAAGGACCAACACAATCGGTTAGTATTAAACAAACACAGAAAAAACTCAATTTCATTACTGGGAACCATGAACTTGATTTTTTAAAGAAACAAATGACTTAGTCTATTTGCAACATTTGCACTTATCCTTCCTTTTAATGACTTTGCAATCAACTTAATTTTTGTCTTAAGTACTAGCCTCACCATAGCTAATTTACCCCCACACAGACATAATTTTCCTGAACTAGGTAGTCAAAAAATCTGAGTAAATAGACACTTTTGACTAATCCACTTTTGACTAATTCACTTTAGGGCTAATAATATCTTAGTGTGTCTTAGGATTGACGCAAGAGTGACTCATAAATATCCAATGTTTCAGATTGGCTTCAATGTTGGAAACAGCAGTGGCGACTTCGAATATCTGCCATATTCTCGCAATGACGCACTTCCACATATACTAATAATGGGTCAAGGCAACCGATTCCGGGGCAGGCATATCTTCCGAATTGGAGGCCGAAACGTCCAGCCTTATTCCTGTAACGTTCAACCAGGTGTGGTAATGGGCAGAGAAATTAAATACACGTTTTTTCCCAAGCCTGAATAAACAGAAAAGATGACTGTAAATGAGTATTACATGGGTTAAAAAACCATCAAAACTAACTACCCTCGTTAAAGAACATCTGATCTTACCCCTATCCAACACTTCTCCAATCCTAACTTATCGCTATCCAACACTTATCTAATTCCGATCCACCCTTTATCTCATCCGTATCCAATCTCTGTCTTACCCGTATCCATCCCTTATTTTAGCCCCATTTAAGTCATTCAGCTACTACCTAACCATTATCCAACGCCCATTCAAGCCCTAACCACCCAATATTTTACCCCTATTCAATCTTTCTATCCATTCTTTACCTTACCCCTCTCCAAGCCCTATGTAACTATTAGCCAACTCCTATCCATACATTATCTTACCACTACCCAAATTTAATTTTACCCATATGCATTCTTTATCTTCCTCTATCCATCCCTGGTCTTCTCCTGTCCATTCCCTGCCTTCCCCTGTCCTTCCACTACCTGCCCCTGTTCACCCTACTACTTTTCCTTGTCCATCCCGTACTTCCCATCCCCTACCTGCCCTTCTCCATTCCCATCTTCCCTTATCCAATCCTTATACAACCCCTATCTATTCATTACCCAACCATTATCCATCGTTTATCTTACTCTTATCCAACCATCAAGGCTGTACGAATCGATATAGCGGCTACGGCATTTCCCATAGTGCTTTTCAGTATACAAGTTAATAATACCACGTGTACGACCACAGCAGCTTTCATCAACCATAACGTGTATGTGATGCTTTCCTGCCGAATGCCGATGAGCAGCATCTACTCCGCTATTCCACTGTAGTGTCAACTAAGCACAAATAAATCAGTAAATATACCCCGTCATACAAAGGACAATAAGCTTGTTCTAGAAAAAGAGGTTTGAGAGAAAAGGAATAAAAGAAACGTTTCAAAACATGGCACTATCTAAAGGAAGTTTTTGCAAGTTTTTTCACCCAACGTTGGCGAAAGCCCAATACAGCCAACCAATTACAAGTTTCCGAAAAGGAAGGTCGGTAAAACAGTAATAACACAATAGAAAATATCGCCTACATACAAAAGAAAATAGCTTCGTTACTGTGAATCAGATTTTAAATAAGGAAGAAATCCTTAAAAATTCATCCAAAACGTGCATTCAAAAAGCCTACAGTACAATTTATTGCTTCAGCTTCTGAGGGCCTCGCTGGGGAGGTTACAGTGCTTCCGCAGACCCCATAGCTGATGTGCTTTGGCCGCAATACTTAAGTTTTGGTATTTATCTCTTACCTTACCTCTTTCCAATGCTTGTCAACCTCATCCATCTCTTTTATTACCCCAACCCAGTCTGTAGCCATCCCTTATATTAGAAATAGCTAACACTTATCCACCCACTGTTTCTTAAAGAGGAATTCTTTATCTTAATGTCAGTCATGGATTTATATGACTGCACACCTTTAACTAAACGATGTCAAAGACTGCTATCATAATTTTCTTCCCTTTCATTATAGGTCCTGAAGAGCCTCTCTATCTATCATCAATCAGAGGTGACATTCGTGGTGGTGACGAAGTTAACCTAACAGGTCCCTGTTTCGACTCTAGAAAAGCTATCAATGTTTCCTTCAACAATCGATCTGTCCTATGTGCATTTCGCAGCCGCCACAGGGCATCATGCATCACTCCATCTCTGGGTGCCACAGGACTAGTGGACGTACATTTCACGAATGAAACCACAAGAAAAACATTCAAGACCAAGATACTTTCAGGTAAGATAGAGGAAAACAACAGAAGGACTTTTTGTGCACCTGGTGATGGATAAAACTAGGTAGGCAGAACAGACATTTGTGTAACAGTTTGTTTGACTTAGTGTACTTAATGATACTGCTTTAAATTTACCCCACACGTTTAGACATAATGAGGTTTCATTGTGTCTCGACCATTCTGCCACCTGAAACTCATTCCCTGCCAGGTGAAAGTTCTAGACAGGTTATCTAACCTGGTCGCACTTCGCATAATTACAGGAGGAAAAGCCTCAAGCACAGCAACACAATTAAAGGTGCAACAAAAACCAGCCTTCCAGTACAAAAGCTTGTCAGGCTTATGGCAAAAAAGCTGAGCATCAGAGTAGGACTCTGCAGAGAAGGGTACCCAAGCTATTTGGAGAAACAACAGGCACACCACTTGTTTTACCTCAAAATTACATCTTTAAGTGAAAATCACCTCCTACCCCAGCTAGGGTTGGGGAACCCAATGTAAGCTCCATCAGGGTCCAAGGAGTCCCAGAATCACAAAGTCGGATAAAATCCATCACTGCCATGACACGAACCCCAACTAGGAATTTCGTAACTAGGATTCTATGGATACCCACCAGGACAACTGGCCCAGGTTTCTCACAGTTCATATGACAAAGACACGGTTGCAGGTCAACAGAAAGTTGTCGAATGCTCTTGGTAACGAACCAAACAACACAATGCAAATAATAATACATAAGTAAATAATTACCATAAACCAAACTGTTACAATTCGTACACTAAGTTATGTGCTAAGGGAATAAAGGACAAAAAATAACGAATGACTTATCATAGTTGGTTTAGTGTGTACTTATTAATAATATTCTACAACTTGCACATTATTACCTGTACGGTACTTGCATTCGTTTGAAAATAAGTGTCTCTGGCTGAATTATTTCCTTTTATACCCAGTGGTTACCAAGGACCATGGACATGTTGTGACTAATACGAACTGAGAGAAGCCTCATTCTAGTAGTTTAGTAGTAGTGTAGACTGAAAGAAGCCTCTTGTAGTTTGGCAGTAATGTAGGCTAAAAGATGCGTCTGATAGTTTAGCAGTAGTGTAGACTGAGAGAATCCACTGGTAGTTTAGCAGAATGTAGGCTAAGAGATGTGTCTGGTAGTTTAGTAGTAGTGTACACTGAGAGAAATGTCTGATAGTTTAGCTGTAGTGTGGACTGTGAGAAGCCTCTGGTAGTTTAGCAGCAGTGTAGACGGAGAGAAAAGTTTGGCAGTTTAGCAGCAGTATAGATCGAGAGAAGCCTGTGGTAGTTTAGCTGTAGTAGAGACTGGGAAGAAGCCTCTGGTAGCTTCGCAAAGGTGTAGACTGAGAGAAGCCTCTGGAAGTTTAGCTGTAATATAGACTTAGAGAAGCCTCTGTTTAGCTGTAGTGCAGACAGAGAAAACTCTGGTAGTTTAGCAAAAGTGTAGACTGAGAGAATCCACTGGTAGTTTAGCAGTAATGTAGGCTAAGAGATGCGTCTGGTAGTTTAGTAGTAGTGTAGACTGAGAGAAATGTCCGATAGTTTAGCTGTAGGGTGGACTGAGAGAAGCCTCTGGTAGTTTAGCAGCAGTGTAGACGGAAAGAAAAGTTTGGCAGTTTAGCAGCAGTATAGACCAAGTGAAGCCTGTGGTAGTTTAGCTGTAGTAGAGACTGGGAAGAAGCCTCTGGTAGCTTCGCAAAGGTGTAGACTGAGAGAAGCCTCTGTTTAGCTGTAGTGCAGACAGAGAAACCTCTGGTAGTTTAGCAGCAGTGTAGACTGAGAACAGCATCTGGCAGTTTAGAAGTACTGTAGACTGATAGAAGCCTCTGGTAGTTTCCCAGTAGTGTAGACTGAGAGAAGCATCTGGTAGTTTAGCAGGGTAGAGGCGAGTTCACACAAAGGTTGGTGAGAAGAAGATTGTCTTTTTTATTACGTAATGAACATGGAGTACCAAAAGTTCAGGTATTAGGATAGCTGGTGGCTATGTGAAGCACGGAGGAGACCGTCACAGGGAACGGATAAAAGGGGCAAACACATTAAAATTTCAGTGCCTACAAAGCACGTCCCCAGATGGT
>JAHWFP010109647.1:39332-62276 GCA_023313725.1 Lithobius niger | reverse complement strand
ATATTGTTGGCATCAAGGGTGTTCCAGTGCTGCTAGTGATCGCGGACCGAGCACCTCGTTGTTTAAATTGTGGAATCGGGGGGCACGTTCGAAAATCTTACCAGAAAGTGTACTGCAGGTCGTGCCAAGAGGCAATGCCAAGAGATGCCCCGTGTCGGCACCTCCAGCGTGATGTGGGACGTCCCGAGCCCCCATGTAACAGATCAAACAGGAGTGACGAAGACAGGGTGGTGAATGTAGACGCGCCAGTTCAGGTGGCTCAGAGTGAAGTCACAGGTGTCACAAGTGCCACGGATGTGAGCCAGCCGAATGGGTGCCACAGCCAAGAGGAGTGGTCCGTTCAGGGTAAACGCCGAAGATCGAAGAAGCGGCCTCGATTGGCTATCTCCCCCAGTGCGCAAGAGTTGTCCGTGTCCGACCAAGACAAGGCAATACCACAGGGTGGTGCGGAGGATGCGGTGGAGGATGCGGCAAAGTGTGATGTGTTAATGTGTGATGTGTTAATGTGTGCCAGCAGCCCAACGGCTGAAAGTGTGGTGCTCCCACTGTCTCAGGAGGAAATTGGTGCAGGGTGCCCTGCAATTCAGGCAGGGCCTATGACTTCGACCTCGCCCCAACCGGTGGTGTTGCCAGAAGTGGTCGTGGAGGCTCATATGGCAGAGTCCACGGTGGAAGTAGAGACTGACTGGGGTGGTGCAACCGGGGATCTGGTTGAAATGGAGTTGGTGTCAGACATGTGCAGCATGGGTGATAAGGGTGGGAAAGTAGAGTTGGAATTGGGTTAAGCATTAATTCAACATCTGCTCATGGAATGTGCGGGGAGCCGCCAACAAATTCGAGGATATTTCAGTCTTGTGTAGGGACTTTGATATTTTGGGGAGTCTTGAGTCTAAATGTGTAGGGGGGCCCCTGGTGGGAGGCTGCACGACACTTGCAGGGCCACCTGGTTCGGGGATTCGGTGTTCGTCAGAGACACGGTCCCCATTTTGTTGTTTCCCTACCAAACCTGCCCGGGGGTGGATTCATGCATTTTTTTGGTCTGGTGGGAGGGGCCGAGGGGAGGGGGGGAAGCCAGGGGGTGGATCGCAGTAGGTTTTGTCCATGTCACTGGGCGCATCACTGGGCTGGCGTGGAATGCATGGCTGGACTCGCTCCCTAGGCCACTAATCCTGGGCGGTGACTTTAATGCGCATCACTGGCTCTGGGGTAGCCAGAGGTGTGACAGCACGGGGAGGGTGATTGCGGAGTCGTTGGATAGGCAGCAGCTAGAGGTTGTGCAGGATGGCACCACGACCTTCGTCAGGAGGTATGGAGAGGTGCTGCAAGAGTCGGTTCTGGATTTTTTCCTGTGTACTGAGGGGTTGGGGTATCATTTTGCCTTTCAGGTATCAGGGGACCTACGGGGTAGTGACCACTTCCCCATAGCCCTTTACCAGCGCGCGGTAGATTATCCTATAGTAGGTGGGAGAAGAGCCTGCCCGGTTGTATCGGCTGGTAATTTTGCCCCTTGGGTTGCACGCTGGGTTAACAGAGGGGGAGGGAGCAGGAGAGCACCTCCTCGGAGGAAGGGAAAAGTAAATCCACCCTGGTGGACGGAGGTGTGCAGGAGAGCAGTTTGTGACCGGAGGCGGGCTTGGCAGCGCTTCAAGCGTCACTCCTCAACTGAGAGATGGTTTGAGTTTGTAGGTGTCTCAGCTGAAACACGGTTCATCTTGAGGCATGAGAAGCAGTCCTTCGGGGCGCGTCTGTGCGAGAGGATCGTGGCAGGGGTCTCTCCATGTGCAGTCTGGGGTCTTGTACGGCCGCAGGACCCACGCAGCTCGGTGACATGGGTCCACGACCAAGCAGGGGGTGTTCTGGAAGGGCGTGCTATGGCTGAGGCCTTCAACTGTAATTTCTCATTGATTTATGACTCCCCTAAAGGGCCCGCTCCCCCACTCCGGCAATGGTCTGGCTTCCCTGAGCCGGATGTCCCCCTCACTCTAACGGAACTGAAGGCCGCGCTTGAGGTCTGTAGAGCCGATGGGGCCCCAGGGATAGATGGGATAACCTACAGGCAGCTTAAGGATCTGAGAGAGGATGGCTTAAAGGAGTTACTCACTGTGTTTCAGGGATGCTTTGAGGGAGGGACGGTCCCAGAGTCATGGCTATTCTCCATCCTTGCGCCAGTCCTGGGCAGGGGGAAGCCAAGAACGCAGGTCACGAGTTACAGGCCAATCGCCCTGCTCTCCTGTGCTAGAAAACTTTACGAGCGCATCTTGGTTGGGAGGCTGAATAGTGTGCTGGAAGATGCAGGGAAATTATACCATGCCCAATTCGGCTTCCGGAAACGGAGGGGTGCACAGGACGCCATGTTCTACTTGGAGTCCGGGATCAAGGAAGCGTGGGCAGAACGTAAAGTGGCTGTTGTCGCGTTCCTAGATATCAAGGCCGCGTACGACTTGGTTGACATTGCCTGGGTCAAGCCAGCCCTGCAGTCAATGGGGGTCAGCGTGACTCTGGGGGAGGCTATTCTCTCGCTTCTGGGTGCCCGGAAGTTTGCCACGAGAGTGGGAGGCTACTGGTCTGGTATCAAGAGTACGTGCAGAGGGCTGCCGCAAGGGAGCTGTCTAAGCCCAACTCTCTTTGCGGTGGCGATCAACGCTGTCCTCTGTGAACTGAGCCTCTATGGCTGCATCGTGGCGTATGCGGATGATGTTGCGGTTTGGGTAGTTGGCACTGACGTGAGCTATCTACTGGCGTCGCTCGAGGGAATTATTGCTAGGGCTGTCACCCTTCTTGCGGAGCGTGGCTTGTCTCTGTCTGCACCGAAAACGGAGCTGATGATTTTCTGCCGAGGGCATAGGCTGGATGGCACTATTAGGGTAGGGGGTACGGTTGTGAGGGCTGCCACCACTGTGCGGTACCTGGGTTATAGGTTGGACCCGCAGCTGTCTTGGCTATTGGATGCGGGTTGGGTAAGAGAGAGAATTGTGGCTCGGCATGGGGTCCTCAAGTCGCTGGCGTCTAATAAGTCGGTGGCAAAGAGGGCGGTCATAATGTCACTTTACAGGGTGTACATTCGGTCTTGTGCAGATTTCCACCTACCCTTTCTGCTGGCCTCGAAAGGGGCCATGCAGAGGGTGCAGGTGGCCCTTAACGGCTGCCTACGGACGGCGACGGGCTGCCTACCGTCGACGCCGGTGCCAGCACTGCACATAGAGGCAGGGGAGGTACCGCTTCGACTCAGGGCCCGAGAGGTGTTGGTAGCCCTGTGTCTCAGAGCGATTGCCAGGGGCGGCACAGATCCGGTGGCAAGACGCTTGGTTTATTACACCTCGTTGAACCCGTGGAACCGTAGGGAACTTGGGGCTCTTGGGATGGGTGCCACTCTACTGCAGCAGCGTGTTCTGGGTGTCTTCCCAGCCCCTAGGCTGGTGGGTGGTGGGTACCCATGGTGCTGGTGTGATGAGGTACTGCCGCTCTTGGCCTGTTCTGAGAGTGTGGGGATGGGTGATGACTGGGTTGACATGTACTGCGACGCATCGTTTTTCGACGGGATTTGGGAGGGAGGAGCAGGTGTTTGCGTCCCAGAGCTTCGTCAAGAATACAGCTACTTCCTCAAGTGCCTTCCTTCGGCCTTCGTCGGGGAACTGGTGGCTCTGGCGATAGCACTGGATGTCGGGATGGACCTGCAACTCAGACAGTTTCGGGTCTTCTCGGACTCTGCGGCTGGCATACGCTTTCTGCAATCAGCTTTCCGGCGGCATGACGTCTGTCACCCACTTGTGGTTGAAATTGGCCTGAAGCTTCTGAGCGCCGTACAGCGGGGAATCAGAGTAGAGGTGCGGTGGGTAGCGGGACACAGTGGTTGCTACGGCAATGAGCTAGCGGATGGGTTGGCAAGGAAGGGGTTTGAAGGAAGGATTAATACTGCGGTGTTTCCAGTCACGCCCAAGGACTTCCAGCCAGTCCTAAAGTGGGTGACTGCCAGGGACTGGCAGGATGAGTGGGATAGCAGTACGGTAGGCCGAGTGCTCTATGATGTCCACCCAGAGATTTCCCGGCCGTGCAGCCTGGATGTTTTGCCTAGGAGGGACGCGGCTCTGCTGTCTAGGCTCAGGACGGGGCATGTCCTGCTACGGGCCCATGAGTTCCGTCTGGGCATGAGCCCTACCCCAAACTGCAGGTGTGGTACGGAAGCTGAGTCGTTCATTTTCTCTTGGTGTGTCACCTCTGGGCAGCCTACCGGGGCCATTTGTTGGGGAACTGGAATCCGGACCTGAAGGAAATTCTTGGCGCCTCCTCGCACGAAGCACGAGTAGTTACTACCTTGCGGCGGGTTGTGAAGTTTTGCAGGGAGACAGGGAGGTTTCAATAGGCTCAGTTCGGGTTGGTTGCTGGGTGAGACAGGTGGGGTACGTGGAAGTACAATTACTAACCAGTATGAACTCAGTTATATCGTTGTTCAAGGGGTGTACTCTGTTGTTCTGAATTTCTTGTATAGGTTAAGTATAGGTTAAGTTTTAGAATGGAGAGTGTAGCGTGTGGGCTCGTAGTCTCCGGTAAGAGAAATAAATAAATAAATAAAATAGTTAACAATAAATTCACACGTGTGACCTTGAAGCGTGTGCAAATCCTTGTAGTAATACATTGACAGTGTTAGTTGTCAGATAAGCGTGCATGCGTTTACACACGTAACCGGTACAAATTGTAGTTGCAAATCAACATCGTCTTTTGTCCACTCCCGATCATTTCGTAAGATTTCTCGTATCCAGACGTTAAGCCATTAGTGTTGCACAAACGTTTTGAACCCTAAAACGAAACAAGGAATCAGCGCATCGTTTTCCCCCTCACCGCCGTCCCAATTTGGCGCCGCCGCTTACTTTAATTGCTGCTAACACCGATTACAACCATCAAAAAAAGGCAAACTAGAGTGCGGTCCCCACTCCTAAATCACTGCTTGCATGCATGTGTACAACTTATTATTGACGTGTCGGAAAAAACTGAGCTGCAAAATGGGTGATAGACGCGGACGTTTTTTCCCCCGACGTCTGTACATAACTTGCCCGGAAAAAGCTTATAGGCTTAACGCACCTTGCAGGAGCCGTATAGAAAAACCTCACGACACAGTAGCAGCCATTGCACACATTCTGGATTGCGTGTTTGTTTTAAACTCTCCAAATTCACTCACCCTACATTCGAAATACTTTACGACGTTTTAAATTATCTCCCGAGCTTGACTGTGTTACCGCGCTTCCCTAACGAAGCCGAATTCGACGCCATGTTGAGCTCGATTGAACTCGCTGTCGGCAAGGTGCACCTATCGTAGTGGCAAACATGGGCGATATTCGACGAACGCCGAGTCATTCTTTCAGTGGCCGGACTCTAAATTACTTCGTAGTCCTTATATTACCTTACAAGGGAGAAGCGGCGGGGGGGGGGGGGGGAAGCTACAGAAAAAAGCATGGAGATACAATTAGGAAAAACGCGTTTTATCATCAAAAGTGTAGGTCAGTTGACTTGGATAGAATTTCCTTGGGCGGCTAACAAGTTTCAGCAAGGACAAAGCGGTAGGAACAAAAAAATTCAGGCCCACAGGATCGAAAATCCAACAGATAGATTACTCTGTCCATTTAAAAAAAAATGTTCGACCTGCTGCGAAAATCTTTTTCACTTGGGATTCCCTTTCGATAAACGGGAATTGTTTTGGTCTCGTAGGAAACTACATTACGGTTTAAAACAAAATGTGCAGTGTTAAGAATGATTGATAAGCTTGCGTACGAAGTAAGAGATATAGCCAGACTCCATGAAAAGAACAGTAAATATTAGGATTAACATCCGTTGAAGTCATAATTTTTTGGTATCATTTGCCTCTAGTTTTTCTAAACTCTGGGTTTACTTATAACACTAAATTGATTCTGTACCATAATAAAGAATGGTGTAAAAGTATGCTTAACGAGCCAAATTTTGTGTTAGGCAATTAAAACCTGCTACATTCGCTTTAGATGCTATCACATTCGATAATGGTACTTGCGTTCTGTAGCTTAATAACTCCCCAAAACAAAACTCGTTGAGGATTGTCGCCAGGATATTCGGCCGTTTGAAGTCGTGATATCAAACACCAGGCTCTTTCGCCAAGTTAATCCAACCGATATAATAGATCGAAGGTTAAGTAAAAAATCTGAAAATTGTTTACTGCGCAAGTATTCGTTTAACGTTTGAAATCTTAGTCGGTGGGATTAACTTTCCCTTTACTTTACTTGATCTAAGAGCTTGGCGTTTGATGTCACGACTTCCAACAGCCGAAGAGCTTGGTGGGAATCCTTAACAAGTTTGTTTTGGGGAAATATCACGTCTTTCTGGTCCAAATTGAAAATTTTTTTTTCTTAGCAGTTATGAACAAGATCCAGTTTACGGGCCCCCCTTTTTTCAATTAGTCGGTTTCAATTAGTCGGTTTACGTGTCTTTTTGTATTTGTCGAGAAGTCAACCAAAGTCGCATTATTTAGCATTATTTGCAACATTGGGACGGTTCGCTCTCTCATGTGTTCGTTGCTGAAGGCTAACAAACGCTGAAGCAACAATTCTTTATTCGTGCTGTTGTTGTAGTGCTGCGCACTAACGCATTCATCATAGCTCTACGCAAAATATGTTGTTCATTGTTTGGGTTCGGCTTCCTTCAATAAAAAAAAAGCTCTACAGAGGGGCAGATAACCCAGTTTAGGTTCGGCTCCCTTAAAACCAACAACAACAAAATTCTCTAACTATGCCCTTAAAATAGTAGGGAGATTATCTGTCCACTTTGAATTTACGTTTCCTCTAACTCTCAAACCAGCAATACGCACGTTCCACGGTTAAACTATAGCGCTGCAAAATTTCAGCGTTATTCACTGCGCGGAAAAATTTAAATTCGTGAAATTAGCTCTAGTAGTGAGACAAATATCACCGATATTCAGACCTTATTTCAAACAAAAACCGTTAAGCTGTGTCACTAATAGTGACTTTTGTTGTCGGCGACCACTGTCTCTAGATCAAACGAAGTTTCAGTCTTGTCTGTCGCATGGTTATTTTTCCTCAGATGCCTGAAACGAGCCAAACTGCCTCAGATGTAAAAGACACAAAAGCTCCATGCATGCTCGTGTATATTTCATCTGAATTGGACGGATGTTAATGTTATCTTGAAACTTGGAGGGCAACTCACTAGTGTGCGTCTTTATTTATTTAGTAATAAAACAGAAATGTCAGTGGTCTTCTTTATTTCTTCGTTGTAAGTATTATCACACTTATTAGTATCGCATAAAACACCAATTCGTTTATGCTACAGGGTAATTCAAAATTTGGTATCAGTCCAGTTGTGCGGAAGTGTGTTCAATCCAAACTTTTTTTCCTTGATAGGAAGAGTGCGAAGATTTTTTTCCAAAACTTTCCTTCTCTAAGTCTAAGCCCTTTTGAAGATACCGACCAACAAAGCAACGTGCCCGATGCAGCTTTTATTCCCTAGGTTTTCACTTCCTCATGCTTTTTTTTTTCCTTCTTGTTGGTTTTCCTGGAATATTTTCTTGTATTTTATTTTCATTCTGCCTTTTTTCCAGGTTATTCCTTTTTTTTTTTGCCATTGCTTTATTTTTTGCGGTTTATTTTTTGCTATTTTCTCCGTAAGTGTTGATCATCTAGGTAACTGTTTCCTAACCTGCAGTGATAGTCATGGAACTAACACTCGTAACAAGAAAGTACACATGATAATTCATATTCACTCAGTGTTGTGTTAGGAAACATTCAGATAGCTTTAGTTGCGAAGGAATTACGAAAGCCAGGAAGATGAAACAAAATAAAGGAAAACAGTAAATATTGCACAGAAAATTAGTACCAACAAACGCAACGTTAGAGAGTAAGGCTAAAAATAATCTTATTTTCTTGGCAAATCAGCTCTTATTGAAAGGCCCTCACTAGTTAACCGGAAGCAAAATAAGATGGGGGGTGGGGGGGTAGACTAATTTTTGACAAATACTTTAATTTGCATAATTTTACAGTATTAAAACGTTCAGTAGTAATAATTTTGATACATATTTTGATACATATTATTTAAAATTTTTTAAAGTATTTAAATTGCTACGAAATCCTCACCACTTTCAATGAAATCACATTACTACTGCTACAACTTAATAAAACATTGGAAAGAGTGTAGCAGCTTACTTTACAGGCAAACAACTCAAATTTTAGCTCATTTATTTTTTCCTGACATCTAAGTGACTTTTATAACATGTTATCGTTTCTGACTTATGCCAATTATTCTGTAGAAAAAGAAGGAAAAAGGGAAACTGCTGTCAACGTTGTTTGCATTTTTGTTTTTTTAATTTTGCTCATATTTCGTGATGCTATTTGTATTTGTTGTAAGTGATGTAAGTGTGTAGGCGAAGTGTCTAACCGTTATTGTTTACACATGATATCAACAATCATTGTATTCTCCTTGCACCCATGATTTCATATATTGGATGTCTACGCCTTACGTACTCTTTTATTTTACCAATTTTAGCGATTTGGCTTATTTATCACCATACTTTTTCGTTTTCATTGTTATAAAACTCGACAATAAATCGGATACAGTATTGTTGTAAGTGTCACTTATTGGTACACTTCATATTGTTATAAGTGTCAGAATAAGTTAAGTGGCTTTGGTGCCCTGCCGCGCTGGCTTCTCTGCGGGCCGAGGGAGTTGGGGCTGGGTGGTTTGGGGTGGAGGTGTTTTGCGATGCGTCTTTCTTTGCGGGCCAGAGGAGAGGGGGGATTGGGATGTGTTCCAAGTTGGCACCTGGAGTACCGTTTCTCCCTCGACCCACTACCCTCGGCTTTCGTTGGGGAGCTTGCCATTTCCGTGGCCCTCGACATTGGTTCTGACTTGCAGGTACCGGAATACTGTGTCTTGACTGACTCATTGGCTGGCCTTGGCTTCTTACGTCGCTGTTTCCAATCTCTGCAATGCTCCCACCCTGTTGCATTTGAGATAGGGTGGAAGCTGTTCTCTCAGTACCTGTGTGGCAAGTCTGTCTCCATTGTCTGGGTTAAGGGTCACTCGGGCAGGTTCGGTAATAAGTTGGCAGACAGCCTCGCTAGACAGGGTTCTGTTGATGGTTCGGCCGTGGTCCGGCTTGCCCTTGGTCCTAGGGACTTGCGACCGGTGGTTGAGGGGGTTGTTGGGGGGGGGGGGGAGTGGACAGCGGCATGGTCTGCGAGTGAGTTGGGTCGCAGTCTTTTTGCGTTACATCCAACCACTGCATGTCCGGACCCTCTCAACGGTCTCGCTCGACGGGATGCCGATTTGCTTTCCAGGCTCCGTACAGGGCATATTCAACTCAGGGCACATTTGTTTCGGCTAGGGTCGTCCCGTTCTTCACTTTGCATCTGTGGTGTTGATGACGAGACGGTGCGTCATTTTCTTTTTGAGTGCCCCTGGTGGACGGATCAGCACCGTTTTGTGGTTGCCGCTGGGATTGACCCTATGCATAAGGCCCTTGGTGTTTCGCCACACTCCTCGTTTGGTATAGGTCCCCTGCACAGGACATTAGGTTTTTGTAGGGCGACGCAGCGATTTACCTAAGGACCCAGGGTATCTCGTGCTCTCTTGTTCCCCGGCTGGCCGGTTGCAGTGTGAAGTGTATAGACGGATTGTAACTTTAGGTCTTTAGTCTTAAGTAGTTTTAAGTAGTTTTAGAGAGAGCTCATGGTGTTTTAGGCCGTTACGCTCTGTAAATAAAATAAAATAAGTTACTTATTGCTACACTTATAACAATGAACAATAACGCCAACCTAAATGTTTTATCACGCAGGCAGAGAGAAGATCAACAGGACTTTCGCTGCCAAGTTTTTTGACAAAAATAATTTCAAAGCGAAGAACAAAGAACAATACCGAACGGCTACATAAAATAACGGGCTTGTTTTGTGTAAACGCTAACACGATTCTACATTAGTTTTTCATTTTGGCAACCAACATTTTCAAGAACCTAACGGAAAATTTGATAATTTGAACTCAACATATCACACTCGCTGTGCTAAACATTTTCACGTAAATATTTAGTTAATGCACAAAATAAGAGTAAAGCTAGCCCTCCCCCCACCCCCATTACCTGCAGCATTAATTAATGTCCACATTACGTGCAGCATTATAAAAATCGATTAACTTGAAAACTCCCAAGTCAGGCTCCATATTGAGAACACGGAAGAATGGTCCGACAAAGAAATGCGCCAGCGTAGTCTCGTGGTTATTGTTGTAATAACATTGTAGCGGCCAACGATTGTTGAACGCCAGGAATTGTTGAACCAAGAAAAATGACATGAAACAACTCGAATCCATTCAACAAACGGAAAAAAAGTATTTAAAGTATGGTGATAAATTAGTTATTGGCATACTTTTGCAAGAATGGTCCCTCTATACGTGATTTATTGTGATAGTTTTGCTTCCTCGGTTCTTAACGCCTCGGCTTACGCCTCGGAAGAACAAAACTATCACAATATTTCACGTATAGAGGGACCATTGTTGCAAAAGTATGCCAATAACCACTACTTATTTTGGTTGAATTTGTTTTTGGTGTAAGCTTTTTTTTTTTGTTAGTACTGTAAAACTCGTTGCTTTACACGATTGTTAGAAGCCGAAAATCCAACGTAACGACTTACGAACCGTTTACGAACAGTGTCGTTTTACACTGATGTGTGTTGATATTTGGTTAGGTAGGTTGCGTTATATAAGTGAATTTCATTAGGATTTGTTTCGTATTTCACGCGGTCGAACCAATTTCGTGTGTTTTGATTAGGCTAACATCATGAGAGGATAAAAGACATTTTTAAGCTCGCCTTATGCCCAACACCCACATAGTTCAATTTATTTTTGGAGAATCAGCCATATAGCGGCTCCACAATAAATTTTCGTGCTTTTAACGCCGAACGCTACTTTGAGAAAAAGGACGAAACCATGCTTACAATACAATGGTGTTTGGGTAATCAGACAGCTTCCCGCTCCACCAATACTTGTTTAAAGGCCGTCAGGACTGGATATAGTGCCTTTAAAAACCACATTCATTCATTTGCGTAACCTAGCAACGCCTGCAGTCACACGTAGAAGCCGGTGGCGAAACGCGTTAATCCGCCTGTGTCGTTAGGCCTAACGTCAACGTAACCTAGCAACAAATTCTGAACACCGTTTTGAAATTTATTACGCTCCACTACAGTCCCGTGTGGATTGGTTTTTTTTTATTTACTCTTGCAGTTTTAGAAAAAATAAAATTATGTATTATATTTATTAATTTATTATTACGGAATTGTTTAAAGTAAAAAGTTTGGAGGTGTGCGCCAATAAAAAATTCTTCAGCGGCAGCGAATATAAATTTTATTCCTGGCGGACGTAGTGCCAATCGGCGCGCCGATATTTGGACGGCAGCGCGACTTTTATTAAATTTTTAAATGTTGCATACGAAATTTAGAGTGCTGAATACTGAAATATGACGTGAAATTCTCTAACTAAATACCCCGCGAGCTATTGGAAATTATCAAATTTTTTAACACTTGTGTTTTGGCCCATTAAACTCACTGGTGCTATTTATTGGCAGATAATTTCCCTCGTGCTACGCACTCGGTAAATGAATGTCTGCCTAAATAGCACTCGTGAGTTTATAGGGGGCAAAACACTCGAGTTGAAAAAAATTATCGATAATTTCCTTAGCTCTTGTGATATTATACGTATGATAACTCCATTAAGAATACTGATGCGCTCATGATGACCTTCAATTTAATAAAGCGTACCAGCACAACATCACATAAAATCCTGACGCAATTCCCTTTATTCCGTGGTTAGCTACATTTTAACTCTAACGTTTTATTTTTAATCTGTGGGTTCGAAAATGAAATGAAACCATCTAAGGATGTACGTAATTTTTATTTAGTTGGCTTCTAGCTTGCTTTTCGTCAACTAATATTAATCAATCTGCGTAAAAGTGCGTTGAACGTTCACATTTCTCGGTAATCGGTCGCCAACTCCAATCTGGGTGATCGACGCCAATTCCCTCCATGCCGTGATTTTTCCCAAGCCTACCTTTGCAGTCCCAGGTCGTGGCGAAGGGCAGCGGGGGGGAGGAGAAGGATTAGGGATTAGGGGAAAGGGTCACGTGACTAGTCAAGGTATATGGGCGTTCCCTAACTATAGTCTCCGCCAAAAAAGAAGTCCAACGCGTTTCAAAACAGGGGTATGCATTGTGCATGCCGGCTGCGTCGTTTACCTTGCAGATATCCGCCATGGCTAAGCAGCCAACGTGTGCTCATGTACTAAAGCTGCTAGGGCCATAATTTGGGCTAATCATGCACATCGAGCAAAAAGCGTGAAATTTTACATGCGCGTAATTCTTAGTAATACAAATAGAAATAGATTCTCCGTGACTCGTGAAATACTGAAAAACGTTCAAATAACACCCCTAGCTTGACTGTGGAGAGTTTACTCTTTCTTGTTGACACGAAGTTGATCGGAAAGCGACGCCATTGTTGTTGGTCTAATAGCGTTGCCACGACAACGCAGTTATAGAGTATAGAGGCAAGGCGCACTTTTTTCCATGAAAGATTAGTAGTCATAAAATGACCATATAAGGAAAGTCTTCTTTCCTGGCGGATAGTATAGTCAATTGCCGCAGGCTATTTAAGCAGGTCAAAGGGGTGAGTGAAGACGGACCGAGCAAAACGATTACAGCGCCAGTTCTGCGAGCGTTGAAGAATTAGAGATGTGGCGGTCGAACTGCAAGTTGTTGCTCCCAGGTGCACGAGGACGAACCAAATGTCCACTCAATAATTAAGGATATCGTGGCTTGTTTGTTTCGTTAAAAGAAATGCCGTTATGCATTCCTTCGCTTGGTGCAAGCAAGAGCTAGATGACACTACATGGGCGCTCGATGTTGCCAGATTCTGTCTGCTTTCAATCGGTGATAGTGCCACTTTAACTACTGCACACAAGACCGTAGCAAAGAGTTCGCGCGGCGTAGTACCTGTCAATTTAAGATTGATCTCTGCTAGACGTACTCCTGGCTGCATGGCGTGGTTGACCTTAAAAATGACAGTTTTATATACTATATATATATATATATATATTTTTTTTTTTTTTACGATTAGGGGATGTGGCAGGCGGCAGCGCTAGAGGCCATCCTCTGAAACTTGTAAAGTTGTTGAAATTGGACTGTCGAAAATACTTTTTTTTTTCAAATTGTGTGGTGAATATTTGGAATTCACTCCCAGCTGAAACTGTGATGGCCACTTTTAAAGCAACATACCGCCTGCCTTATAACCTTCCGCCTGCCTCACAACACCCACGCGACGATCACATCCGTGTATTTACCACAGCTAAGGTCAACTGAGACGGTAGCGTCGTTCCTCGCAACGAAAATGTAGCTACTGTCTCAATTGGCATTGCGCCTAATAGTTCAGCCAGCGTGAACCCATTGATTGTGTCGTCACAAACCGAAATGATTCTCGTATTTTACAATCACAATTTATAATTTTCTAGGCTAGTGTCTTATAATTTTGCTTCGGCGATCTATTGGAATAATTAATTTTACTTTTTACCGCATTAGTCTATTAGATTTTAGATCTCATGGTAATTATTAGAAAATTAGTAGATGTACACACAGAGATGAAACGTCATGATTATTGTACGCGCGCAATGTATGATTTAGTGACGGGTCGTTAGTTAATAAAGTTCCATTATATTCAACAGAAAATCTCCTAGACGCCACATTTAAAAAAGGATTTTTAGCAAGGGAAAGACTAACGGTAAGGAAATAGACCTTTGGGGCCGTACTTGACGTGGAGGATCGAGAAAAATGGCGCTGGGAGGTATATCCCTTTAAGCTCTGACCTATCTAAATTTCTTAGACGGTATTAATCCCTTGCCCGACTCAGGTCCTTGCGACAGTTTTTTTTTTCTAAGTCCAGTACTTAGGCGGAGTACAAGTGGCACTTAAACCCTTCCCTGACCTGGTGCAATTAAAACAAACCATTATTATTATTATTAATTGGCGCGTCTCGTGAAATCGAAGCTACCGTCATTATTGGGGTTATATACGTTGCAGTCTTGAAGAGACTTTTCTCGTCTTGTCTCGATGAGACCCCGACCAATTGTATTGACGAGAGTTCAGTGGTAGTTGATGGAAAAGATGTTATGGCTTGGCAAGTAAAAATGACGCTGGTTATTTGGTTCCATTGGGTTTATTGCGGTGGAGGTTGCAATTTTATGCTCGCCCGACTTACACACGGAATAACCCTTGCGGTTTTACACTGGCTGTTTGCTGGACTTAAAGATTAGGGAAAAAGCAGGAAAAGTATTGGTGGTAAATAGATGGACTTACATATGTTGCAGAATAATTTTGGTATAAAGATCGAAATATTTGGTAGTCAAAAAGGCGTATAAATTATGATTTCACTCCTACGTGTTACAGTTTGGGGGAATTGGAATGGAATGAATATAATACAAATGGTAACCATGCATGGCAAACAAAGCATGACACCATGACTACAATGCACGTCATGGCATGCATGCGCACATTGGCCTATAATAATACAGTCTGGACTAGACTCGAACTTCTTGGGAGCTCCTCTGTAAGGACATCCGCCACGGGCCCAGGAACAGTCCACCACTCATACCGACGCCGAGCTGGGGCCGATGACCTTAGTCTTCAATCAATGGCGTCCGCCTGGTCTACCCACAAACGTCCGGCGCATCAGCACAGGATGGTGGCAGCTCAAACACCAGCAACGGCTGCCGATACCCAATGTTTAGAAACCTGGAAAAATGACCACGTCCTTTAACAGTTATGCACTGCTGAGTTCTGTACCCACGCCTACACTTTATAGTTATCCAGCTCAGTGGTTCTTTTGGGCAGACACATCATGGCCCCTTTGAGGAAGGAAAATTAATCTGGATATGGCATGGCGTCATAATAGCGTACTAGCGAGTCAAGCCTTGTCACTGACCTAGTGCCGACCAATATGGGGCCGCGCAACCGGCTCACCTGGGTGTATTCCGAGATTTTTGCATATTGCTTTCCCATTGGCTGTTGATTTTGCTGCCTGCACTGACGCCACAATGCAGCTCAACAGCTTATACGCACATGCGCACACGTCAATCCAGACCGGAGCCGGTGACGTCACACGGTAATATTAGCAGGAAAACGAATTAATGATCTGGGGAATGACCAACTTCCAGTATACTATCGTTCCACTCGACCTTGGCTGCAACCATTCTTTTTAACTACTTATGCATTTTATGCATAAAAGCAGTTATTGAAATATGGTTGGAGAGAAAAAGGGCTCGCGTCGTGACGTCACTAGGACTATTGTCTAGTGACGTCACATCCAACTCGAGTCGTTTATTCGAACGGGTCAGTCGTATCACTTATTCGCGTCAGGCCGGAAGTCCCAGAATGTCAGTCGATTAATCATGATTTTCGAGGAGAACACGTGCCTGCAAATCGTAGGCTTGTTTTTGAACAGTTTATGATGAAATCGTTTGCATATGAAGGGTTCTAGGTCAAGAATTTTTCCCGTTTTTCCTGGGCCCGTTTGATATTTGGGTGGGTGACCGCCTGGGAATCCGGGTGCTGCAGGGCGCTCGCTAAAACCCTTTGAACCCTTTTAGAATTTTTCCCAATTATGCGTCCATATTGAAAAATAAAGGAGAAATATTATTTTTTTTCTCAATAAAAGAGAAATATTGAGCCGTTTGAGTGTATGATTTGTCTTCCCTCTCCATTGACTTTGGCTGAGTGACTTTCGGTCGAATGGAGCCCTGGTCACGGTTGTGACCTTAATAACGGGTCCAGTGAGTTATCTCTATGCCAGTTGAGGATGTGGCCATAGCGACTAAGGCGCTATGCAAGTGATCTGGGGGCGAACTGGGTAGCCGGTTCGAATCCGGGTCATGCCACTCCGACGAAACGTAAGTGCATAAAGGTGGCTTACTGAACTACGTTATTTCTTCTGTATGTTTTTCGCTGTTGGCTTGTTTCCGATTTTCCATATGGAAAAAAAGTTGAACCGTAATTAAACTAGTTAGTTTCAGGTTTGGACAATATCACACGGAAAACGGAGTCCTATCTGTCGTTCTTCTTTGGGTGAACCGATAAAAAAAAAATGCGGCTACTTTGTGCTTTACCAGTCCAGTCCCAGTATTTTACGCATACTGACAATTCACGTAGTTATGTCGAACTACTAATCAGGTAATCCGATCATTGTATAATCGGTGGAAGTTATGGGAATATTATTTAGTGTAACAGCTGTGTAGCTTTGGTATAGTATCAATTCGATAAACATGTGAGCAATGGGGGAGTGCATAGCTATAGCACTACGGAGGCGCCCGGATATTTTCCTACGATGATGGATTTGGATTAGAAGGCATTGGTACATGTCACTGTAAATAAAGGCAGACATCCAAATTTATTATAGGATCACTTTCGATAGAAAAATAAAAAAAATTGCTAGCTTTAGCTGTAGAAGAAAAATAGAAATTGGCTGGTCATTATTTTAATTCGTCCCGAATCGCGCTTTTTTTTTAGTTAACAAAAGTTAACACGCATTACGTTTGAATGAAGAATGCTATCGCTCTTATTTGGTGGTTAAGGTCGGGACGATACCTTCCGTTGTAAAATTAACAGCTGGGACGATGGCGATAAAAATCTAAATGACGTATTAGGGCGTGAGCAGGTGGGTTTTGGGGTCACGGCCAACTGCGATAAGCATAGCGACGTGGGTATGACGAAGAGCGGGCGAGCAAAACAGCGATCGGTACAGAGCTGAGTGCTATCGCGAGGCGCGACAATGCAATATGCAGGATTGCTCATCGTAACCTACTGCACCCACCCTCCCCTCCCCCAACAAAGAAAGCTACCAAATGAGAGGTTCTTCCTCTCCCCTCAACTCTGCCAACAGTTATACTTTTCATGTGATCTGGCATCTGGTAAGGTGGCGGTGATGGTTGGGGGAGGGTCGGGGGGTGAGTCGGCCGATTGCTTTGGGGTCTAGCCTGGGATCAACGGATTTAAGGGCACAGTTTTTAAACCTAAGCTGTGCCCAAATATTATTAATTTTTGTATTCATTTACATTTTGTTTTATAAGTCTAAGTATTCCGACTGAGGTCCATTTTTCAGAATGAGAATTTTTTCTTTGGTGTGATGGGGGGGATGGTAGTTATTGCGCCCACTCTCACCCCCTCCAAAAAAAATCGACCTTGGTCGTATTGCATGCCTGAATGTTTAGACCTATTTAGTAGATTTGTATTACGGGAACCTATGTCGCGCTTTTATTATTCATTTAGTAAGAGCGTCATCAGAGCATTGGTTATTATGGCTTCTACGCGTAGCCTACCATGAATATTATTGTGTCCTCCGTTCTTCAACTGTCGTTTTACCTGTCCCAACCCGCATACGAGCCGTAGGCTCATGATATTTTAGCATAGGCAGTTATTGTGTTTATTTAAAATTCTTGCTTTAATCTGACTTATTGGTGGGTTGGAATTCAGGAAAATGTTCAATAAAGAGTAAAGAAACGTTATTGATTTGTGCTTCAGCTTTGTTTTATGGGAAATAATAATGAACATCACAAAAAAGAGTTGGCATCAGTGATATGCAACCGTTCTCTTTCCTCCCAGCAAGGAAGCCCACCTACATGAGTGAGCCTACATGTGAAATGTGACTCCTGGTGTCTCTTTTCAGTCCGATTGTGCAAGCTAATTGCCTTATTGTTTCGGTATAACAGTTTAACAATTTCAGTTTTTATTTAGAGCCGAAACAGTCTGCAGCTATGCGCTCTATTAATTTGAATTTATTGACTAGAGCCTATAGACCTTGCGTCATGCGCTCCGCTCCTTCTACAAACTTACAACTACTTAAAACTAACCCAATCTAAACGAAGCAAGCAGTCTGCATTAAAGACTGACCTTGTGAGGATACACAATACACTAGCCTGAGAAAGAAAAAAAAACAACTGCTCTGACTGGGACTCGAACCCAGGACACCCCGTTTACTAGCCGGGCGCTCTTCAGTGGTGACCTAAAGATTGAACAGCTATACTTAGCTCGGCTGGAGCCTGTAGCCAGTACCTGCCCCGGTAGCTCAGTGGTTAGAGCGCCCGGCTAGTAAACGGGGAGTCCTGGGTTCGCGTCCCACTCGGGGCAGTTGTCTTTTCTTTCTTTCTCAGACTAGTGTATTGTGCACCCTCACAAGGTCAGTCTTTAATGCAGACTGCTTGCTTCACGGTTTACCCTTTACCTTGTGATTTCTTTCTTTATTAACCTAACCTAATCCAAAGTGCCTTTACAACAAACTAACAAATCAACGAATCAACCCAACGAGCTCTATTACTAGGCACAAGCAACAATTAAGCATGTTCCGTGACGTCACCTTGTGCGTACCAACATGGCGCTTGACGAAAGCGACATCGCGTGGCTGACTTCAGCTGTGCGACGTCATGCCATCTCCAGATTAATTTTCCTTCCTCCAAGCATGGCACCCCCAGCAACACTTAGGCGTCTATTTACAACTTGTAAATTTAGCACTGAAAGCTATTTACAGGAATTCAGCAAACAAAAAACAATAGCAACACAGTATTTTCTATTTACTCCGCACTGCATGGCGCACTCGGCTCCAGAAATTTCTCCAACCAAAGTGTTAAGCCAAATACAACACTTGCAGGGTCAACACTGCATGGTCAACTTTCGACATGTGATTCATAAGAAAAGTTCGTCCATTTCCTGGCTCACACTGTATCCAACACCGTCTCTCCAGTCCATGACTCAGTGTAACCTCGCTGGTTGCATGTTTCTAGCCAACAGCGGACCTAGAAAAACATCTGCTGAAAAATCTCTGACGCAGACATAGATCAGGAGCTCACGAAGCTCCCCCAACTCTCACTAAGTAATAGTTAACGTGCATGGTTTTAACGTACCCCACCTCCCACCTTGTCTGAAACGGTTAGCGCCGATGCACACGTGCGGTTTTTGGACGCTGCGGTGACGCTGCGGCGCCGCTGCGGTGCCGCATCCAATCAATGCATACGTGCGGTTTATTAACGCGGGTTGACGCTGCGGTGCCGCTTCGGTGACGTAGGTGCGCGTTCGGTTCCCTAACCTCGTGTACAAAAAATTATAGTTTGAAACCAATGAGACGATGTTGATTTTTCGCCAACCTCGTGAACAAAAAATATATTTTAAAACCAATGCGACGAATTTTGGTACATTGATGTAATAATTTAAGATGTACCAGGGAAAAATGTTATAAATCTTTTGCAGATTAACTAAAAAATTCGGATAAGTTCTTTAATTACTTTCCAATGAGTCTTCAATCATTTCTGCAGGAACATTTCATATTTCAGAATAGTTCTTTACTCCCCCAATAAACAATTCCACGTCTATTTCTTCGAAATTGGACGCCATTTTTGATAACGCTTTTGCGGTAAACGGCGGACGTGTGCACCGCTCAAGTCACCCAAGGTACTCAAAGACGTTATTGCGTTTTTTAACGCTGCGGTATACCGCTGCGTTGACGGGGGAAATTGCAGTGCAAAACGACCGCACGACCGGCGGGCGAGCGGCGGGTGGTAGCGCAACGTCGACGCAGGTACGTGTGCAGTAACCAATGGCACGTAAACCAAACCGCAAAATGCAGTACCACAGCGGCGACCGCAAATGTGGCGACCGCACGTTTGCACCGGCGCTTACTCCGTGAATCCACCCGACTTGCGTGACGTCGTATTGTGTGCGGTTCCACAGCGCCTTATGCCATGGAGGGTGAAAAAAGTCACGTGTAGGACTGGTGGCCCACCACTGCAAAGTGGCCCATGGTTTTAAAACATATTTTGAAAAATTTGAAATGAATTCGCATGAAAATCGCACTTCTAAGTTTTAGGAAAACGTTTCAAATTTACATTGGATGACTTTCTTTAAAATACGCTTGCTTATAGGGCTCCACACCGGACCACCCCCCTCCAACTAAGGTGGCTTTCGTTTCAAAGAAACAATTATTTTTAATTGAAAAGGATTCTTGTGAAAATTGCCTCTCCAAGTTGCAGGAAAACATTTCAAATTCACGCTGATTTATTTAGAACACAAGGCTCCACCCGGGCTTCTCTTCTATCCCCCCCCCCCCCAAACACGCACATACTACAGGTGGCCCTTGTTAAAAAAAAATTTTTAATTTGAAATGAAAGCCTATGGAAATCGCATCTAGGTTGCAGGAAAACGTTTTAAATTCAGCAGATTTCTTAAAAACATCCTAGCTTGCAGTGATACCTCCTCCGCCCTGAGGCCCCTGCAGTACATTCTCGGGGAGCCCTACCTCTCCCAATCCGACTCTGATTGGCTGGTGCCCTTCAGACGCCATCTGTGTACTAAATTGTTGGCCCTTAATCTGTCCATACAGATAGTAAAACCTCTTTATAACGATAGTCCACGAGAGCTTGGAAACCGACTGTTATATCAGGTTTATCGTTATAAACAATTACTTCTGCATGCTTCGTTGCTTGTAGAGCCTAAAAAAAACCAGCATTGTTATAACAGCTTTATTGCTGTAAGAGATATTGTTATAACGGGGTTTAACTGTAGAAGTTTTCTACAGAACCAAACTCACACCAGTCTATACACACTCATGCTGATATGAATGAAAGCGGAACAAATTCTCCCTCTCTATCGTTCATCATCTTTTTCCTTTTGTATTCTTCCTTACTTGCAAATAGCGGTTTCGAAACTAAATAACGAAGTTTGAAGTTTCGTAGCGCACATCACACACGAAAAAAAACTGCGGAGCCAACCGCCCATGGCGTCGAGATGATAGTGAACTTTTTTTGTCTTCTCTCTTCTGCTGCTTCCGCTGGAACTTTTCCCATTCCTTGTTTCACGTCTTCTTTTCTTCCCTTTAATTTGTAAAACGAGGTAAGCGACGAGGATGGTGATTGCCTCGTTCCCGTCAATTTGTGACAATTTGAGGGAAGGGAGGGCGCGAGAAAAGTCATTTGAAAAGATGCTGCCAGGCGAGCAAACCGGGAACGCTTAAAGAATGGGGGTGTTGAGAAAGGGGAATGCAATAGGGTAAAAAAAAAAAAAAAAAAAAAAAGATGGGGCGGAAAACCGCTGGAAAAGAACTAATGGTGGAAAAAAAAAGGTAAAAGACAAAAGAAAAAAAAGCGTAAGCGAGCTTGTTGTCACCCCGGGAATAGCATCCTCGTCCGATGATCGAATTTTTACCAGGCTTCATACCAGGTTTCTTGTGTTTTACACGGAGTCTACACCGTGCTCGTTACCCGGCGTCAGTGCACACGCATTTTCTTGACGCGCGACACGCGAATGCGGAGAAGAAGACTGTTTTCTCCCATATCGCTTCGCCGCTATTGAGTAACCAATATGGTAATTGCCGGAAGGTAGGAAAAACAGTGCAACTCGCGCGAAAAAAGTTGAGCCTACGCCTGCTCTTACCGCGCCATTAATTCTTATACTGGTCGACCGAAACAACTTTTTTTTCAGTTTCGGCCGAAACCAAAACCACTGCCGAAACCAGCAATTCGGTTTCGAGCCGAAACCAAAACACGCATGACCGAAACCGAATACGCAGTTTCGGCCGTAAACCGAGTCCTAACTTAACTTGAGTATTGACAATTTTAACACCAGATAAAAAGCAATGATAGAATCATAAAATTATATATTCTACAGATTCAGCCTTCATATAAAACCTTCGAACTATTAAGCGGTGCGATTAACTTGGTGAATGTTTTGGTGTGTTGATATCACTACTTTGAAGGGCCGAACCATTCGGAACTCGGCGGCCCCTTTTACCAGTTTTGGTTTTTGATATGATAAAACCTAACTGTATTCGTATGCCAATAGCAAAAGTATTTATTTTATCATGGACTTATATTTATTTATAAGCTGAATTTGCAGCTGCTTTTGCGTATTCTTCTACTTCTTATTCTGCGTGAGCATGGACAAAAATTATAACTACTGACAAAACACATCTCCTCGAAAAGTTGAAATTTTACAAAAAAAAAAAAAGTAACTTACATCTGGCTATGTGTCAAACAAAACTTGTCAAGTTTTCGCCCTTTGAGTCTATACCAAACCTTGACTTAATCCCACGAACGAAGACTTCAAATGTTAAATGAAATACTTGAAAAAGAAATTTTCAAAGTTATCGTTTATTCAACGTCTGAAAAAAGTAAGTAGTCGACTAGAACCTCTACACAATGGCCATCACGGCCGTGCCACAACGTAGTTCCATTACTTCTACCCTTGTGTGGAATCCTGCGGACTCGGCTTTGCCAGCACCATTGGCCGCACGGCCAGAAATGCGGTGGCCGGAGGATGCAATTTTGGGAGCCACCAACCGGCAGCTCCACCACGCGATACCACTGTTTGGTATTAACGCTGCACATCGAGACGTTCTGGTGGTGCAGCGAGAACGTGTTGACGAGGGTTGAGAACTTGCAAAATGAGAGCAGCTGCTGGTACTGGTGGCAGCAGACTTGTTGATTACCCACCACGGTGACACCACCAAAATCAATGGGTGGCCTAGTGTGTAGAGGCTCTTACCGTCCTTTCCAAGTGCTGAGTTTATCTCCGGACGCAGAAGGACAATTTTGCAGGGAAATATACCTCGAATGTTTTATATTCGACAATGGACATGATCATTAAAGATAAAAAAGATGAAGCATTAAAGATTTAAAAAAAAAAAAAATTAAAACGAAAGAACCTAACGCGATACGCCATAGTTTGTTCCACATTAAGTTTGCAGGAAACTGACTGTATGACACCACGTTTACTTCCTCTACGAGTGCAAAAAACACGTAAATATCCCACTTGTAGACTAACAGTAACTGTGTGGACTCGACAAATGTGATATCCACGTGTTTTTGCACTCGTACTGGAAGGAAACGTGGCGTCATACAGTCAGTTTCCTG
>JAHWFP010109647.1:0-30824 GCA_023313725.1 Lithobius niger | reverse complement strand
GCCACGGTAGAACATAAAAGACTCTACTGTATCGCCATTTAGTGACAGGGATATCGTTAACTGTTAAAACTTGTACCCAGGTGCACGACAGAGATGGAAGTGGGTCACTATTTCCGACCCGTGGCCACCTGACCCACTCAAGCCCTTACCCACAACCCACTTGACCCCCCCGAAAAAGTCCGGACCCATCCCACGCTATGAAAAAATAACACGGTATGCATATGCAATTTGGATTTTTAGCCATCTAGGGGAAACTATTTTTGAAAGCGTAAGAAATATTTTTAAAGACTACTAGTAAGACTACTAATTACCGTAAGATTACCGTGGGTGAACGGTCTTGACCCATGATCCACTTGACCCACGATATAAATGTGACCCATTTGAACCACTGACCCACCCATGGTAGTTCCACCTCTTCGAGAATACACCACATTGAGGATACACTCAATGATAAAGAGACACATGGCACGTTTGTGTCGTTAAAAGAAACTTCTTTGTGCATTAATTCGCTTCGTGCAAGCAAGCGCTAGAGAGCTATGGTGTAGCTAGACGGTGCTAAACGCTGCAGACTTTCATCTGGTGGCACTAATGCGAATGGATCACAATTACCCCTGCAATCGATCAATCTCAAATTCGCGCTGTGCGTCGAACTTTTCTTTTCTTTCTTTTAAAGAAATTTTGACGAGCCTTAAGTCAGCCGAAGCAATTAATGCTTGTATGGCTGAACCGGCTCAATTTTGAACATTACCAGATTTTTTAGAGAAGAAGAAATATCTGGTAAAGGGAGGTGCCAGCCCAGGGATTCGATCCAGGAAACCTCCGATCATCGTCGGGGCCGAAAGATTGTCCAGAATTAGCCAGAATACATCCCTTAGCCGCTGAGGGAGCATGGTAGCTTCTCACGCTACCCTGGCCGGCAGTCCTGGCAGGGACTTTTTCAAGGTCTCCTATCCAAGGGTTCGACCAGATCCGCAAACCTCCAGCAACCAGGTTGAGCTCTCTCACCGCTCAGCCACGATTTCCGAATTATATCAATGGTTGCCAAGTATGAATCCCCACCCCCTACCTCCACCTCCCACATACGAGTATTGGTTCGTCGTGGTTATCGTAACTGACGTTATCAACTACAACATCTGCGAAAGGTTCAACTACTACATTAATGCAAAAAAAATCGTAGGTGACGTTCCGAATTCGAACCGATGACTTACGAATTACTAACCCTGCCGCCTTGCACGCGAGACCGAGAAGGGAAGAAAACATATCAGCTGTACCGAACCAAACAAGGGGTCGCAGGTTCGTTGTCTCCGTAATGGCACAACCCTGCTGCTTCTGCGAATAATTCAGCCATTGCTAAGCACGTAAAACTTGCTGTAAAAACACTAAATGAAAAAAAAAAAAAAAAAATTGCGCACAATGAAAACGATCATGTAGTTCCTTATCTTTCCAACTGTTCCCAGCAAAGTTTAGGTCCTCGTTCACGACCGGCAGAAGACAAGCACCACTTTAACGGCTGCCAAGGCAATACGTTTTATTGGCGAGGAAGTAGAAGAAATCTCAACCCATGGCCACTGGACCATAAAAATGGGCACTTGTTCACCTTCTATTACTATTTTCGTGTCTGGGCTGGAGATTTGTCTTGGTTAAACCTAGTTAGCGTCAGTTCAAATCAGAATGGTGCATTTAGGCTCACTACAAAAAATCTGCTACGGCAACTGTTAAATCAACACAGGTGCAAACCGGCCCGGGATTTCGGCAGCTGTTCCACAAATATTAAAACACCAATGAACGTTTTCGTTTACTTTGGACCAGACGGAGAACGGGGAGGCAAAAATTGTTTTCCGTACAGTTTAAAAAATATGTATATAATTAATTACTTCTGATGGAGTTAGTAAGCAAATACGCGTATGCATTTTAGTTATGTATGCGACAGATCGTTTGTTCACATAGGTGAACCATAACGAGAAAATGGATGGCCCGTATAGGGTTCGGCCGAATCCCATGAGAATATTACCGCATGTTCCATAACTCGTTCTCGGTCTGGACCAGGGTAGAGTATATAGATAGTTGCCACTCTTTCTCTGACAACGCCAAACATTCGGATGAAACTAGTACCTGCTTTCCGCGATTTTCCGCCGGAGGGCACTGTCGTCAAGTAACGGGAAGCATAAAGCATCATGGGGGATGGAAGCCATTTAGCGTCACTAAATCAAACTGATCACGATAAGAATACAAAATTAATCACTTAAAAACTATTATACGTCAGTTTAGGACATTAAAATAATTTGGTAATTATATAGAACAGCGCCTTTTCAAGGTATCGACATAATTCAACTACCTTTCGATTCCTTTCGTTGTTGTGGTTCATAAAATCATAACGAAAACTTGCGCAAACGCATTTTTCTTTTATAAAATAAGTTTTAAAACATGTTAAAACGCTATTGACAACCGTGGTTAGGCCGCCATAACGCGCGACGATGGAGGCGCAACAAGAAAACCTGATTTCGACCGGAACATTAGTACACGGAAATTATATCCTTCCCGGGACAATTTTTTTTCCAGTATGAAATGCCGTCCGCAGGGGCGCGTTTCGGGCGCACTATTATATACATCGAGAATTTATCTAATCAGAAATAGTATGACGCAAGCACTTGTGAAACAAGGAACAAATTATGACACTTGGTTGTTTCACAAATGCTTGCGTCATACTATTTCTGATTACACAAATTCTCGATGTATATAATAGTGCGCGCGAAGCGACCTCCGTGTCGTGTTTTGGTGATGAGTAATTAAATTATTATATCGGACGTACGTAACGTATTCTTAACGCAATTCTTGTGTTTAGTTATTGTGTGAGTGATCCAAAAGTCAAACATGCATGTCAAAATGGATGTAATTGCCCTTTAAAAACACTGGGCGAGCCCACGAAGCACAACCAAAGCACACAAATTTAAAATTTAAAAATTAAAATAACAAAGAAATGAACCTAAACCAGGGTGAAACCTGGCAAGGGAGCTCGGACATTACTTCCTGCAAATGCAGGTCGTAAGTGCTGGTGGAGGTAACTGCTGGGGTTTAAAAGCCAAAGTCCCCTGTTGGGAAAATTTTCTGAGATAACCAACGTTACTAACAAAACGCTAATATGGTTTAACCCAATTATAGATACATGCAAAAAAATTCCCAGTCGCGCTACGATCCAGGAATGCAGTATCTCTGCGTGCGACAACGTTCGACGAGCTTAAAGCGGTGCAAAGATGGCTTGTTCAAGCCCAGGCCGACTGGGGTAGAAATTGGCGGATTCGCCTCCCGACTCAACGCCAGGTCACGTGCGTGTCAGAAATTTGACGATGTTGAATCAACTGGCCTGGATACGGGAGGCGAAACCCACAGCTTCTATCCCAGACGACCTTGCACCAAGGGATGGACTGTGAAGCGATAGTTTCAACATGGCTGCCTCCTCCCATGCATTCATTGGCTCTTGGTAGAAATAACCGATACAAAGTGAACATCGTTGTTTTGTCAACTCCCGATCATTTGGGTCTGTTTCTCGTCTCCAGGCGTTAAGCCTATCCACCCAAAACCAAAACTGGTATAGGAGAAGCCGCCAAGTTTCCAAAAAGGATCGTCGCTTGAAAGTAGTGATATCATTGAACCAGGGAGAGGCCGCCAAGGTTAATCCTATTAGCCAAGTTAATCGCATCGACTAATAGTTCGAAATTTAAATGAAAACTAGAACACTGGTACTCGCGGTAGCAATTTTCAAGGTTTCATTTAACGTCAATGTATGATTCGGTGCGATTAACTTGGCTAATAGGATTAACCTTGACGGCCTTTTCCTGGCTGAATGGTACAACTACTTTCAAAAGCCGACCCTTTTGGAAACTTGGCGGGTTTTAGTATTTGGTAGATATCACAACTTTCATAGGGTTATGAATGTGCAAAGGTTACACACACGTATCTTCACCTCTACCTTTTTTCTGGAGGAATTTTACAACTATACATTTTCACATTCATAATTTTACATTATATTAGTTTTGAATCCTAGCACGAAAACAGTAACTGGCGCGTCGTTTTTCTTCTCACAAGTGCGGTCACGCAAAATGCTTGAAGTGCTTGAATTTGTTACGAAAAAATGTAAGGCCTTGACTTCCAAGAAATTGCTAGATATACGTCCTTGAAATTTTTTTTTAATTTCTTTTATTTTTCATTGTCGTAACTAAAATAATTCCCCCAGCTTTGCGCAAGGTAAAGAGAAATTTGAATTTTTTTTTAAATAACTTGCGTGTTTGTCGTAATATGTTGGTGCGCCGTTCTTTTAAATTTCGTTGCTTCACGCAGTTACATCTGTTGTTTAGTAGTCAATTAAAACAATTCCAGGGTTTGGGGGGGGGGGGATGTATGGGAAGGAAGAAAACCTGAAGGACAAATAAACATTTTCTGGTAAAATTTCTTACCCTGCCTGGTAAAATTCGTTCCAAGACAACTTGACCTTACCTAACTTAAAATAGCAATAACACGAAAAAATTCAGTAAACAGTGAAGGAGGTGGTGGGGGGGTTATATTTTTAGTCTTATCTACAGCCGTACCGACTGAGAAGACTATTGCAATGACTTTGTCCGTCTGTCCGTCGCTTTTTTTTTTACTTCGCAACGGTACCAGAAATTGACGACCACTGTTTACAACGTTCGATTCAGTGTCAAAAGTTAGTTAAATAACATGACAAATTAAAACATCGTTGCCTCCTTATAGCTAATAGACTTCTTCGACGTAACTAAATTAAATAATAACATTTCATCGTCGAATTGAAATCCTAAAGATTTGTGTTAACGCAGCCGTAAAAACAAAAATATTTTAGCTTCGTTTAAAAGAGTCTTGTCGCATTGTTGCATGAATGAATACGCTTACGATCGAACCAAATTCTCCATTAGGCCTATCTGCTACTTACGAAACTAAAACTGCCGTTAAAAAAATTAGGCCTAAAAATGAAAATTAGGTCTAAAATCATGTTACCATGGCAACGTCAATAGTTGCTACGAGTCGCTGCTGCAGCGTTTCTCCTGTCCTTTCCCTACTACCACTGCTCTATATACGCTACGTTGTAACACTGTAACAGTGTGCACGGAGGCATACTGTGTTGCAAAAATGAATAGGCTTACTGTATACAATCCAAATCTCCGTTAGTTGCTACTTACGAAATTAAAGTTGTAAATTAGGCCTAAACGCTGACAATTATGCCTTAAACGTAAAATCAACTTAAAAGCTAACACATTTGTAACGGGCAATTCTGATGGTTACTGTTTTTAGATTATATAATAGAGATAGCTGTTGCAATGCGTGATAGAGAAGTGTGCCTCACTATTGGTAGTGGCAGAACTGCACGCACAGAAGACCGGATGCGACTAGGTAGTCGCTGTAGCCGCTTGTTTATATTTATTTTAAATTCGATTTTACTGTAACTTGTTTCTTTGTGCGTTTGTGGGACGTTTTTCCCTAATGGTCTGCTGCCACTCTAGGAATTTCCTCTTCACGTTGCATGAATTAGCGGCCAAACTTGACCACTCTTGATAAAATTTAGCCAAAGTTGCCAACAATATTATGTTACATTGTTACTCTGTAAGGAATTCCCCCAGATTGCCGTAACAATGATCAAGCCTTCGGCCGTAGCAACCCTGTATTATCAGTCTGCCAGTGTTAAAAGTTGCGTTTCTTTATTGGACGTCTCCTTTGTTTGGCTGAACTATTTTCATGTTCGCAATAATTATGTAACAACCGAATAACTCACTTTGTATCGCCTCTCTTTGTAATGGGCGATTGCCTAACCTCCAACTCTTCTCTCCATATCTTTCCGCTTTTATCTTCTTTACTCTTCTCTTCTATCCTGTTTTGAGAGTTTCATGAACTGATTTTCGCCTTGGCCTCCATTTTCGTTAGACCGAATACGTAATTGCAAATGAGTTCCTTTATATCTTCGAGGAAGCAACGCCCATTATGACGAGTGTTCATACCACCACTCGGGTTCCTGAGGTATTAGCTGTTGTTCACTAATGCGTGATGAAGCTATTTCTCCGCCGTTATTGCTAACTTAGCGAGGATACAAGTCATGATTTATGGAGAAGAAAGTTGTAGGAAAGGAAGCGAGGCGAAGTCCCTCGTCTAAGAAAGCGTTTTGGGCTAAACTTCTTTAGCTGTTGGTGCTTCTTGAACCACTCCTATGATCGTACATCAGTTAGGACGTGAGAAAGATCTTAGCACGGACCTCTGGTTGGTATACGTGTTGGGTTTTTTATACGACTGTCTGAACTTTTCGTGTGAATGCCTGTAGGGACTCGTACCACCGCTCACCTTGGCAGCCGATAATCTAGTCAGTGTATGCCTCTCCCACAGTATTCCCAAAGAGTTTATTACTGTCATCCAGTCTTATTTATATTCTAAAACGATTCACTGATTCACTCTATCAATGTCACTGTCTCCAAATACTTACAACGCAGTCTGCACGAGCGGTGCACACGAGGTTCTAGCGCCGCGGTGTGAGGAAATAGGACCGGAGCAGCTAACTGCACTGCAACAGCCTAAAACAGAAACCAGTACAGAAATAATATCTTGGCGAAGCCCCAGTTTCAGTAACGGAGCAAATCCAAGCTCTTGTTGACGTAATTTTACTGTTTACGTAAATGGATATCACTTGAATTGACTATTCATGAACGATAATAATCTAGTCAGTAGCGCAGGGATGTTGTGGGGGGGGGGGGTGAGGAAGAGCACTCCCGCCCCAAGCGCCCTCCCCCCCCCTCTTTTTCTGGAGTCATGCATTTTTAAAGACTTGTCATTACACTAAATAAATTCCTGGAGAATACTTGATAAAAGTAACCTCTAGAAGTGATGTACGTAAAAGGCTTGTTTTTAGGGCTCCGTGCCGACCCCGTTGGGGGAGCCCCCGTTGTTTGGATCCCACCGAATATTATTTCACGGCTGCGCCACTTGGTTGTAGTTACTGTGCCTATGGGAAGGGGTGGACTGGGAACCAAACGTGTCAAAGTGGACCATTACAGAGAAAGTAGCACTGTAACTAGTTTACATGACGAAAAAGCATGCAAAGTGCACATACAACAACAAACGACATCTCGGGGACATACAGCACCCCGTTTTCCGGCGTATTAAAAAATCAGCAGCCAAGCATCGTAAGTAGTAAGTATTGTGTCCTATACTTACGATGCTTGACTACCACTAAGTGATTTTACCACCATCAGGAACAGTTATTTTTTGTGTGAAGTGAGACCCTCGTGGCACCCTCGTGCCAACCGGAGAAAAAAAACCCGTACATATACACTTCCCTTTGCCAGGATCGAACCCGGGTCGGTACGAAGAGATGTACATCTGGGACCAAGACGCCTATCGAATCTGAAGCCCCAGTGCTCGCAGCTACCCGTGCACCCGTAGTTTTTAAGATTGTTCATCAGTCAAGTTCATCAGTTTCTGGGGTTCCACGCCGGACCCTACTGGGAGAGCTAACAGCACTCCAGAAAATCCGCTAGCTGACTTTGTTCGGCCCCCTCTCAAAATTGTTCTTGGCTATTTCACTGACTGCTGGTTAAACTGCATTACACTCATTTAATTTGATAATTATGTATTTTGCTCTGGCACGCGTTGTTAGCAGAGGGTCCGATTTCAATGGTTGCTAACAAGTGAGAGCTAGTCGTTTTGCTTTAAAGAGAAGACGAGGCTGGAACTGCCAATTTCACGACAAGCTTGCAAATCGAATGCTCTTTTTTTACACGGTTTAGAGAGTGCGATAATTGTAGCGTCATTTAAAAGGACATTCCTACCAACGCCATTTTTCTCGATCCTCCACATCAAGTACGGCCCCAAAGGTCTATTTACTTACCGTTAGTCAATCCCTTGGTAAAAATCCGTTTTATAATATGGAGTCTAGGAGATTTTCTGTTGAATAATTGTTAACTATATTTACTGCGGGACGCACGTATGCGATCCTTTGCCCGCTTACAATAACAATGACGTTTCATCTCTGTGTGTGCATGTACTAATTTGCTATTTAACCTGAGATCAAAAATCTAAAAGACTAATGTGGCAAAAATTAAAATTATATATTCCAATAGATCACCGAAGCAAAATTATAAGACACTACCCTAGAAAATTATTAACTGTGATGTTAAAAAGACACGAATCATTCCGGTTTGTGACGACACAATTAATGCGTTCATGCTGGTTCGTCTATTAGGCACAATGCCAACTGAGACAGTAGCTGCATTCTTCGCTGCGAGAAACGCAGCTACTATCTCAGTTGACCTTGACGATGGCATGTGCGCGGATGGCGATCAGCATAGGCTGTTATAAGGCAGGCGGAATGTTTTAAGGCAGGCCGGATGTACCTTTAACTCTTGGTTATGTTTGTTTAATGCACGATGGTAACGTCAGGCTAACACATCCCAATGCTAAAAGTGTAGTCGTTATATACGGTTAATCTGAAAACCCACACATGTTACCGTCGGTTAATTTTGATAACCAACATTTTTTGATAACCCACACCTTTTTGATACGCAACCCCTGCTCCACCAAGTGACAGCTCCACGACGTGACGTATAATGACCGACTTTTCATAACTACACAACACAAATTCAACCAGCGCATTCCATTGCAGCCAGCATAAACAGGCACATTTGCGACCGGCGACATTTTTCGTACCAGCACGAAAAAAAAAAGGAAAAAAAACTCATGTACTACGCTAAACCTAACTCGCCAACCTTTTGTTCTGACGGTACGAAAATTAGGCCACTGACACTTTGAAACCTAAACTACGGCTGAAGCTCATACCGTGTTTTGTCTCTAATCTTATTTTAACTATGAAAGTAGATAAAAAGTACAGTCTTACCTTAAACACGGAATTCGGAAACGGACAGAAAAAAAAGCACGTCTTCTTTTAGCTGTTTAGACAGGAAGTTTCTAGACCAGAAGTTTCCGTTCATGAATTTAAACATTTTCAAAAGTGTTTTTAATCATTATAATTCACAAGTAAATTTTACAAATAAAAATTTTTTAAACCTCGAATAAGTCGATACGTTAGCTTAACGTCACACCAGTAAAACACACAGCCGTGAGAAATAGGAGGCTAACCGTCAATAATAGCTCATTTGCTCGAAGCAGCACAGTCCATTGTTTCGGGATTAGGGGAATCACACTCTTGCTTCGCACTCTTGAGGTTCCCCCCCGCACCACCTCGACACTGAACTGCGCCGTTCTCGCAAACGAGTAATTATCGCCAGTTACCTGCCTATTTCTCTCGAATAATTATTCCTAATTTCTGATAAGTGGTCAGCCAATGTAGGGCAATTTCATGAGAAACTGTGTTCGAAGTGCTTTGGGACTGTTTACCTTTGAACGAATCAGGGAAGGGATTACCCTCTGCACCTCCGTAAATAATTTATTTACTTGGCTCTAATGGGCAAACGAGTGGAGAGAGGACTCGACATCATTTATTAAAGGGAACATCGACTAAAGATGAGAAAGACGTGAAAGACTTTTTTTCATAAAACTGTCATTTTGAAGTGTGTGTGTGTACAATGGAATACGAAAGACGGCTGCCATTTTGTCCTTTGTACGGATGCACCAAATATTCGTTAATTATTCGGCATTCGGCCAAAAATTGAAGTGTTTGGCATTCGGCCGAATATTAATTTTAGCCGAATAACGTTATTCGGTATTCGGCCTATTCGGACAAAAATTCAGGTGTTTGGTATTCGACCGAATGACGATATTTGGTATTCGGCCGATACGTATTTCGAACAATAATGAGACATCAGGTATTCGGCCATATACTGATTTTGGCCGAATATTGGTATTCCCATAAATAACGTTAAGATTTATTGGCATTAGGCTAAATATTTTTCTATTATGCATACGTTCAGCCGATTTCGTTTTTGGTTTTATAACAGTCCTAAAAGAAGGAAAAATTATGGGCGACTTCAAGGACTACTACGAAAATGTAAATTTTATGAGGAGGAAGGGTAAGATTTGAAAGGGCGAAAATGTGCGTGTGTGTGTATTTTAACCTCCTTTTCGGCATGTTTTATCAGAAAAACTGGTCAACTAATGTATTACCATTAATCAGTTTGGTCACACATTTCAATCAATAGTATATGGGTATATACATCATTGTGGTATATACATCATGGTGGTATACAATATAGTAGTGGTCACACTTTTTCATCAGTAAGGTTTCCGTTTAATTTACAGGTATTCGGCAGAGCATTCGGCCAAGTTCGGAGGAATAATTCGGCGTTCGGTCCACTCAGCCATTATTCGGCACAGGGCCGAACAATTCGGTATTCGTCCGAATACGTTAATTGTTCGGCGCCGAATATTCGGTATTCGGTGTTCGGCAGTTTAACTATTCGGTTGTACATTCGGTTTTCGGCAAGTTGAGTATTCCGCTTGTATAGTCGGTGTTCGTTATTAGGCAGGCTCAATATTCAGTTGTATATTCGTTATTCGGCAAAGTTGTATTCGACCCATCCGTACTAAGCAAAGAAAAGGTGGTGGTCATTTTTCATTCGGTTTCTCTTTTTTCCGTTAGTCTTAAGCGACGCGTTTTCTGTTTGGCTGGAAAGACGACTTCATGGAACCGACATGAGGCGTCGGAAGAAAGTCTTAACTGGAACATCGACTAATGGGATAATTGTTTAATATCTGCCTAATTAAAAAATCTGGAAAATGATCTAAACGGAATATCGTACAAATGGAAAATCGTGTAGGTGGACAATAACAAGGCTGCGGTTTCTAATGTTATACGTTTAGCCGCAGCGAGCGCGGTAGCGCGAGCGAAGCAGGGATGTCAGATAATTTCCCATTATACAAATTTCGAGTTAGACGATATTTTTATACCCTATACGATCTTCCTATTATGCAATTTTCCCTCTGATTCCATACTTTTGTAATTTAACTTTAAGAAATATTCTGTCAGTTGTGTCCAAGACGTTCTAAATTGACTCCCAATAAATTTCCTGCAGTTTAACGCAGTCACAATATTTTCGTTCAGTAGTTTCATGCGCTATAAACTGTAAGAGTGTTGAATATGTCAAGGACATTAAATATTTAGGCCTCAAGGGACTTTAAAGTACATGCATATACATGTCGGTATTATTGTTAAACAAATCCAAATCCTCTTCCCAAAACTAGTATTTAAAAGTCGACTTAGAAAAATAAACTATTGATTTTTTTATGCACGGGTTCATTCACAATATGAAGGTATGACATTGAAGCACTCAAAGCCAAAGCCAAAGCCAGTATTGTTAAATGAAAACATGTAGCAATGTTCTAGTTTTCATTTAACCTTCGAACTATTAAGCGGTGCGATTAAGTTGGTGAATGTTTTGGTGTGTTGATATCACTCCTCTGAAGGGCCGAACCATTCGGAACTTGGCGGCCCCTTTTACCAGTTTTGGCTTTTGATATGATAAAAATATTACAGACAATACAAAATAAAGTAGCGAACGTGCATAAAACAAAGGACAATTTCAAGAAGTTTTTTTTTAATGTCAACCAAGAGATTATACAATACTTAAAGATAACTTCTTAAAAATGAAGGATAAACGTTTGTATAAAGTGGAAAATGAGACTTATCAAACTATTAAGAAAATACACATTCTTGCAGTGCTCACGTGAAACAAATATGGGGTGAAGTTGGAAAAAAATGTACGCACTTCCCCTCTGGTATAGGATTTCAAGTTGGGAACTCTATACATCACCACAGTGAATTCGACAATGCTGGCGTTTTGGTACCCACTTGGCTTAATACGGCTGAATCAATTTGCAACTCGATCCAAGACACATGTACATCTGTTGTATACGCCTTTAGTCACTGCAACAAATGCCCCTTCATCTACATTGGGACCTATAGGAGGCCCTTTGGCAGAAGAAAACACCATCGTGTAAATGCAATTGCCAAAGAAAATAAAAAATATGCTGTCACCAAGCATGAACTTGGGTCAAACCATTTTCTGGACTTTAGCAGATGTCACATCCTGTATCACGAGAATATTGAGAAAGTGCGATTGGGACTTGAAGCTTATTCTTTAACTGTAAATAAAGAAAGAGTGATGAATGTGGTGAAAAACTGTCCGACTATCAGCTTTAACCTTTATCAGAATCTACAGGTAAACACCATTTAATAATGTATGACGTCATTCCAAGATAGCGACACGTTGTTGGGCAGCTTAAGGTTGTCCCTGTTGTTATAGCGTATATTTAATCTTTTGAATTGTAAGTAAGCATTTAATTTTCGCCTTGTTATTGTGTCTCAGGGATTTTTTTGGGATGCATCCATTTCTAGGTGAACAAGACAAAGAAAAAATGTTGCCGTAAATTAAAATTATTCCATGTCTATGACTGTTGCGGGCCTTCTGTTCCATTTAGGAACACATTTTTACAACCATCCAGCTTCGCCTACAAAATAAAAATTGTTGTATGTACTTCTCTTCGTTCTTTTCACGTTCAAGAATGAGTTAAGTCGAGTTAAGTTTATTGCGAGTGGTAATGCCTTCTGGAATTGTTTGCCCTCAGTAAACGACGAAAGGACAATTTAGCTGGAGAAATCCAAGTGGAAAACCCAGGAACCATTCGTTGAGGCAACAATTGAGATACAAGTGAAAATTTCCAAAATTTCCATTTAACAACAAAGAGTTTCTACATCAATTTGAATGCTTGAATGTATAGCGGTATACTGTTCTTTTCAGTAACTTCGGGTATGCACCGGGTGCAACCCTTTCTTGGACAAGAATTCACTCCTTTTGTGAATCGCAAATGTTACTCAGTCCTATTCTTAATCTGGAAACTTCTTGTGAATCCGAGTATTTACCAGGAGTGCGTAAAGTTCGTAAGAACGAGAAGTAACGATTTTTAGCTAATTCAATACACTCTAGCTTCTGAGGAGTGGTTATGATTAATTATTATTATTATGAAAATAATAAAAATGTAACCATCGCGAAGCTTCGAATCAGCGTCAAAAAGTCCTCAGAGCTATTCGTCAACCGCGATTTGCTGACTGCGCTGTCTAGTTAAGATACCCAATTTAATTAAAAATACCATAACGTGGGTGCATTTTTGCAGTACCAAAATTCGTCGAGTGGGTCGCTGGTGCCGTCGTATGTTACGTCAGAACCTTATTAATGTCTAACATTCTTCACGGAGTCATATTTTATATGCTCCTGTTATTATATATTTATTGTTATTCTTAATATGAAAATTTGTTTCGCATCCAAATACTGCGTATGGAGCAGTGACAATAACTCCATACTGGCTACGGAGCTACCATCAGGGTTGGAAATAATCACGATCATTTTAAAATAATCGAATTAGCTCATATTATTTTGATTTTAATCAGACTAGCGTCGTACCCGGCTTCGCCCGGGGATTTGTTTGACCCGTGGTTGTTTCCCAGTATTTAATTAGTTGTTAGCATTTCAACAACTGTTTGCTTGCTAGTTGCTACTGCCAAAATGTCAATACCTACAGGTTAGATTTAAGTATTAAAGGTTTAAAACATGAGTAGAAAGTGTAAATTTCAATATTAAAAAGCACTCTCAGTAACGATTGTTACAGTAACATTTCTTAGTACAGTAAAAGTTAATTTAGGTGTAGATTTTTGTGGATTTGCCTTCGTTGCCAAGGAGACAAACTAACTGATGGAGACTGCTGGCAAAACCCAAGCAAAAGCTTCTCCTTGTAACTTGCAAACCATTTTATTTTTCAAAATATATCACTTGATGTGTGGGGCGTTGGTAGTTACTGTTTTGCTGGTAAAGGAAAAACTAGATTTATCAACTTTTTTCCTTGGTTGTTCAAGTTCTTATTGTGCGCGCAGCGTAACTTGAGTCCTACAAGTATTTTATGAGCGGCTACATCTTCCTGGAGGGAGCGGCTTTCATCGGCGGCCGCCATTGTTTTTGTAACCATCTAGGATATCAACAAGGTGCTCTGCTATCGAAAACATACAATCGATTATCTGTATTCGTTCTGGGGCGAACTCAAGATAGGCCGCGGACACTATAGGTACTTGTATATCAACCGTTTGTGCTAACCTCGTCCTTGACTATAATCAGGTGAATTTCAATTTTAATCATTCGATTATAATCGTAACAACCATCGGCTACCATCTGGAGGTATTGGAGGTAATTGGAATATGGAATATGGTAATATGGAATTGGAGGTAACACTATGGCGTCTTTAGTCAAGCCGATGCTGTGACGGTGGGGTTTCGTAGGCCTAAAAAGTTGTTTTGTCCACTCCCTGACGCTGCGAAACATATGTTAAGGTTGTAAATCGGGAAAAAAAATAGGTTTTTACTTGCTGAAACTTGTAGCCGTTCCCAATCCAAAAACATGAGCTTTATTCAGTTCCAAGAAATTCACTCTTTCTCTCTCTCTCTTGACAAACTCCGTAATGTTTTGGTCGGAAGCTGCCTCGGCCTTCGACATCAAAATTGTTAGTTCAGGTAATTAAAGATGGTGACCTGAATACTAACGGCTATCCACACTTTAAAAGTAGTCAGAGCGTCGGCTTACAATCCCTTCGGACCGATATAAATGAATAATGTAAGCCCCCCGACATTAAGTAGTGATGCCGTTGAGGGTCGAAGCTACCAAACAAATTTGCTGGGCTAGAAGAAATATCCGGGTCCAAAAAGCCCTTTAATCGGGTTAATCATAATGGTGTTTCATATTTGGACTTATATGCATTCACCAAACTACGGGTTACGGCTGTACTCAGGTTATTTCTTTCCATAACGATATCACCTGTTAAATTCACGATGTCCCAAGGTCATCCACCCAAAACCAAAACTGGTAGAAAAACCCGCCAAGTTTCCAAAAACTGTCGGCCTTTGAAGGTAGTGATATCAGTCCACCAGGGAAAGGCCGCCAAGGTTAATCCTATTAGCCAAATTAATCGCACATACTAATAGTTCGAAAGTTAAATGAAAACTAGAAGATTGCTACTAGCGGTAGCAATCTTCAAGTTTTCATTTAACGTCCAAAGTATTGTTCGGTGCGATTAACTTGCATGGCTAATAGGCTTAACCTTGGCGGCCTTTCCCTGGTGGAATGATATCACTACCTTCAAAGGCCGCCCGTTTTGGGAAACTTGACGGGTTTTTCTACCAGTTTTGGTTTTGGGTGGTTATCACAACTTACATAGGACTGTGAACGTACATAAGGTTACACCGTCTGTTTAAGATGCTTCAATCCCATTTTTGCACACACTGGTTTTTGCAGTTGGTCTTTAAACTGCGAACTGCGATCCGTATCTGGTCACATACGTCAAAAGCCACTAATGTGCACAAGTATACAATTAAAAATGTGACGTTTCGAGGCGGACACGACTCTTTTTCAAACAATAATTAGTACGAGACTAAAAGTCAAAATATATTAAAAACACTGGGCGAGCCCACAAAGTACAACCAAAGCACACAAATTTAAAACCTAAAAATTAAAATAACAAAGAAATGAACCTAAGCCAGGGTGAAACCGGGCAAGGGAGGTCGGATATTACTTCCTGCAAATGCAGGTCGGAAGTGCTGGTGGAGGTAATATAAATAATAATAAATAAATAAATTTCCCACATGAACGTGGGCGGTCTGCGGAAGGGTGTTGAGCCACTAATACCGAGCCGAGTTTTTAACTAGGTTGTAAATTGTCGCTTCAAGAAATTTTGGAGATTTTCCTGCTTTAGCATTCGACAGAAACCAAGCACCGTGGACTGGTTGACCGTTGTTGCCTTAAGGGCGTTCCAAATTTTCACAACCCTAACCGAGAAAAAAATTAGACGAGTAGATGTACGTGCAGTCTGGACTGCAAGCTTCCAACTATGGCCGCGCGTGACCATGTTACCCTGAACAGGTTCGAAAAAGGGTAGGTCCACTTTTAACATTCCATGCATTATTTTATAAGTGAGGACTAGGTCAAATTTAATTCGTCGTAGCTCAAGAGATTCAAGCCCAGTCTGAGTCAGACGCTCACAGTATGTTAAATCCCTCAAGCCGTGGAGGCGCTTCGTGAATCTACGTTGTACTGATTCAATCAAGTCGATGTCGCCCAATAAGTTCGGAGACCAAACGGGGGTAGCATATTCGAGTAAAGGTCTCACAAACACCTTAAAAGCCAAAATCTTAGTGTGATTACTGCCGGACGTAAAACATTTGTTTATTATGGCGGACCTTTTGAAGGCCAGGGCGGAGATTTTCTGGCAGTGGAGCGAGGACTTCAAGTTTTTCGTAAACCACACTCCAGGTAACCACACATTAGGTAACTGCTGGGGTTTAAAAAGCCAAATTCCCCTGTTGGGAAAATGTTTTTAATTCCGAGTTTGTGCAAAGTAGGAATATATTCGGAAAGATCGATTATGTACTGGTGGCCGTTAAGCTAAGATGCTAATGGTGTTTTTGATATGTCTTTTAGCCTTGTGCTGATTATTGCTTGAGAAAGAGTCATATCCGACTCGAAACGAGGCATTTTTAATTGTATCTTTGTGCACCTTACTGGCTTTTTCACTTTTTTAATCACTGTTTGGCGCTTTTTTCATCACTTGCATCCGCATCTGGTCGTAACTGAATTATTACGATCCACTTACATGTCTTAAGGTCCATGAACAGTCAATGGTTTTACAGCTGACATCGTAGGGGGCGAGGGATAATAGTCTAACTGGAAAATCGCATAATTGGAAGAACGTATAACGGAAAACAGTATAACGGAGTATCATCTAACAGGAAATTCGTATAATGGAAAAGCGTCTAACTGGAAATTCGTATACGCTATACATATATCATCAGAAAACCGCAGTTAGACGTTAATCCAGTTAGACGTTTATCCATTATACAATTATCCATTATACGATATTCCGTTTAGATGCTTTTCCAGATTTTTTATTTAGAAAGATTTTAGACAATTATCCCATTAGACGATTTTCCAGTTAGACATTCGTAGAACTATTTCAAGCTTAACTTCCAACAGAGCGACTAGGCCTACAAAAGTCCGTACCTCGGACATGCGTCTCACCGCAGGGCATTTTTTAAGGAATATGAAGTGGTGCTCCATATAGTATAAAAAGGCGTGATTCTGTGAACAGAGAGCAGTCGGGGGGGGGGGGGGTCGGAATACATATACAGTTTTGCACTCCACTTCTCAGAAATTTACATTCTAAATTTATTTCATTTCATTCAGAACGTTTTGAGGGGAATGAGTATACCACGTCATGGTGCCTGGGAATAAAGACGAATGGACACATGATTTGGAGACATACGCCACTGCCATCCTAACGTTTTCAGTTCTAAGTGTTTAAACTGGATAGGGTTGGAGGCATTAGGAATTTTGGAAAATAACCGGTGACGAACGAATTCCATCAAAAGCTCACACATATTCGTGCCATCGTAATTTTATTTTTTATCAAATGATTTTTTTCGAAAACGAAAAATGAGTTTAAACTCTGAGGAACGGAGTTGCAACGGCTGGTGCACCACTGCTCCATGATGCTGACTGGTGCTCCAATTGTGAAGGCTGGTGCTCCACTTGGATCAGCAGTTACTATGTTAAAAAAATTGCCTGTATCACCGTCGTGAGAGTTTTTTCCAGAAGAGTGCAGAATAAAATAAAAAAGCGAGCAGCCTTCACCGAAAAAGGTTTGGAGTAAAGGGAGTAAAATTAACAATGAAGAAAAACGATGTTTGGAATGATAAAATGTGACAGAACAATCAGCCAACAGATAAAAAGAGCATAACATTGCTATACATCTCGATAGACGACAAACGTCTAGAGAAATCGTAAAACAGCAATACAGCGAAGCAAACAAGCGTCCAGATTGAAGATTAAGAATACGGAAGTGACAATAGCGCCTTATTCACTGCGGCCCGCGGCGTAGCTACAGGGTGGCAGAAAGCTGTAACCGGCTGTTTACATGATAGCAATACGCCAATCGTGGCGCGCCTTGCAGTTAAATATTCTGTCTGTGCACCTGCTCAATAACCGCGCCCAAACGTGCCTACTGAGCATGCGTCAACAGGACTGCATGAATGGCTCCTACTGGCTCAACCAGGCGGATCCGGTTCTGTGCAGTGCAGCAGGTCACGTGACATAATAGCCTAAGGCGAGGTCTATTGTTCTCCCCCGCGTATAAATACGAGGGGCTGAGAGCAGATTTGGCAGACAGTCGAGGAGAGCCTGAGACAACCGATAAGGTCGTCTCTCTGAGCACTACGCTAGGGCTGACCAGGCTTCTAAACCTGAGTCAGTGCCTAATATGTGAGTACAGAACCCTTAGCTGTACTGTAAAGTGTGAATTGTGCTTGAGCCTCTGCTTGAAACCAATCGTCCACTCCCTGAGTCGTCACAATGCCACCGGCCCCAGACTCCCCCGAAAGAAAAAAAATTTAGATTTAAGAAAGGCTTTTTTGTAGTACACTGAATTATTTAAAAATGAATTGCGAGCATCCCCGTCATTAAAAAAACATGGTGCATCATAAAAAACGCACAGGCTAAAAAATTTCTCTAACTCCAAACTTTTTTGTAAGTTTTTTTTTTTTTTAGAAAAGTGAAAATTGGGACCACTTGACTGGAGTGCGAAAAAGTGGCCCCTATGTTCACTATAAATAAACATTTAAAAAAAATTAGAAAAGTATGGATTTAAACATTTTTCAGCATGTGCGTTGTTTGTAGGCCATCCTGTATATTAAGGAGGGGGGCCCCAAGGGCTAATTCGCCACCAACCACACTTGACGTAGCTATGCCACTGACTACGGCGTTCGTACGTGGAGCTTCTTTGAGCTAACTGTAAGGGGCACTGGACGTAAAATCTGTGGGACGGTATACCCAGCCCCTTAACGCAGCCACTTTAACTCCCTCGAAACCGGTCCTTGTAAGGTACTGTGCTTATTATTTTATGCCTGGACTTGCTCGACATTTACTAGTGTTTTTCTAGATCAGTTGAATTGTCAACAATGTGAAAGTCGATAATATCATATTGCTAAATAAAGGAAAAATCACAAGGTAAAGGGTCAACGAAGCAAACAGTCTGCATTAAAGACTGGCTTTGCAAGGATACTAGATACCCTTGTCTGAGAAAGAAAGAAAAGACAATTGCCCGGACTGGGACTCGAACCCTGGTCTTCCCACTGACTAGGCTGGGCGCTGGGCGCACAGTATGCGCTGCCGGGGCGGATACTAACTACAGGCTCCAGCCGAGCTAATTAGCTGTTCACTTTTTCTCAGTGATAACCTAGAGGTCACAAACATACACAAGGAGGGAAAGCAACACTATACCACACGCCATGGCTGTTTGCTGTGACGTGCATATCACGTGACTGGGCTAGTCCAATCAGACGGCCAAACAGCCGTTGGTTTCTCGTCACATGCGTTCGTCATTGTCTAACTCATGGCGACGTCACGGCAAACAGCCATTGCGCATGGTTTAGAAATAATGCGGGGCCAATGTTGCTTTCCCTCCTTGTGTATGTTTGTGACCTCTAGGTCATCACTGAGAAAGAGTGAACAGCTACTTAGCTCGGCTGGAGCCTGTAGCCAGTATCCGCCCCGGTAGCGCAGTGGTTAGCGCGCCCGGCCTGCGGTCAGCGGGAAGTCCTGGGTTCAAGTGTCAGTTGGGGCAGTTGTATTTTCTTTCTTTCTCAGATTAGTGCATCTTATGTCCTCAGCAGGCCAGTCTTTAATACAGACTGTCTGCTTCGTTGACCCTTGATCTTCTGATTTTTCCTTTATTTAGCAATATGACATTGTTGACTTTCACATTGCTGACAACTCAACTGGCCTAGAAAGACACTAGTTAATGTCGAGCAAGTCCGGGCATAAAATAAGCACAACCCCTCACAAAGACACGGTGCTGAGGGAGTTAAAGTGGCTGCGTTACGGGACCGAGTATTATAACGCCCCACGTTTTTACGTCCAGTGCCCCTTGTGGCTAGCTCAACGAAGCTCCAGTTACGCCCGCCGCAATGAATAAGGTGTTATTGTCACCTCTGTATTCTTAATCTTCAATCTGGAAACTTCTTCATTTTCCAGTTGGAAGTTTCGTAATCTTCTCTTTCCGTTGCTAAATGCTGTTTGCTTTCCCATTTGCACTGTTTTTATTTCTCAGGCAAATAAATCGTTAAAAAGTTAGCTGTTCGTTCATCCATCCGTTTTAAGGCTGTCTTGTCAACATCAACTTATGGCAGGCGTCGCACGCGTGGCAGGTGGCGTGTTCGATAACGTGATTATCCCCTACGAAGTGCGGAATTCGTAAATTGGTTTCTCGTCACACGCGTTACTAAGCGCTCCCAAGGTTGTCGCTGTTCCAACGCTGATTGGCTGTTGCACTTGTGGGAGGCTGTTGACGTAGCCTGCTGTAATTACGCTTTCGTAAATGTTGGATGCTCTTCCCATAAGTCATCATTAGAAGGATGTCATGCATACATTTATTTTAGCTGACGGGCTTGATTAGAACTTGTTGGCTTTGCTGTAGTTGAAGAAAACAAGGAATTTCAACTTGTATTGTGCTGAACCTTAAAGTGGCACTTTCACCGATTGAAAACCTTTCGTAAATGCGCCAGCGCCATTTTCCAAGATGGTGGCTTAGACGGCTGAGCAACTTTATGATGTAGTAACAGGATTAACATTTTATATTTTTTACTAGAGGAAGCCCGTGCTATGCACTAGGCCGGTCATGAATTAAGTTTACGGACACATTTCCAGGGACATTTTTCCGGCACTCTTCCCAACGACTTGTCAGATTGATCGACCACTCATGCCTGCCTCCTCTTTCAATGGAGGTAGATTGGGAGAGCGCATTTGCAATGCGGGCGCGAGGAGGGGAGAAGTGATTGTTCGGCCCGACGACTTGTCAGATTGAACCTTTATTGAGTTGATCGACCACTTATGCCTGCCTCCTGTTTCCATGCAGGTAGAGTGGGAGAGTGCATTTTCAATGCGGGAGTGAGGAGGGGAGAAGTGGTTTTCCTTTTAGCCTTTCCTTTTGCTTCAAGCCTTCCCTTTTGCTTTAGCCTTCCTTTTAGCCTGCCTCCACGATTATAATATAGATTGTGACCCAGGAGGAAACATATCCCTCGAAAATTTAGCTCTTGTATTTGGATTTTATGACTTTGTGGGTCCGCTCGCTATGAGGAGCGGGGTTTTATCTAGTTCACCTCAACAACCACATTCTTACCGACGTTATGATATTGTCAACCAGTACAGATTGCTCCCAGATGCACGAGGACGTATTTATTCATTTATTTATTTAATCCTACAGGAGTCTATCAGCCTCAGCGCTATGGACTCCTTCTACAAACTTACTCCATCTTATCACATCACGTAGGACGTATCATATTTCCGCTCAATAATTAAGAAGGCTCGACATGGCTTGTTTGTTTCGTAAACAGAAATGACATTGTGCATTTCTTCGCTTGATGCAAGCAAGTGGCCAAATCGTACTAGATATCGCTAGATGCTGCCAGATTCAGCCTACTTTCAATCGGTGAAAGTCCCTCTTTAAAGACACTGGTTTCGTAGCCCTTTGAACACCCCGGCCTGCACTGAGTAAACAAAACTCAGTTGTCATTAGCAGAAGCAAAATTCAACAACTAGCTGTACACCTGGTCTGTAACATATGCCGGTGTAATCTGGTTCCCGCATGTGTGAACGAAATACTTTACTGAGCAGCATGAAACGAAAACGACCCCGAATTTCACACCCCCTCCCTCGGTCCCGGCCCCATCCCCCCGCATTCCCCCATTTGTGGTCATATTTCTCCCTTGCTCCCCCTTGGTACCCCGCCCCCCCCCCCAACCATCCACCCTTGTCTGGTCTGAATACCCCCCCCCCTCCCTACTCCTCCTCCCTTGGAACCTATGGTGTTTTGTTTTCTTTGGAAAGCAAATGGAGGGCGCCACTCTTATTCTCAGTATGGCTGAATTGCCTGTTTCCCTGATTTGATACCAAGCGCGATCAGCTCGCAACAACGATCGTGCATGCAGTGATTGTTACTCAACCAACCTGGAAACCATTCAACTCATCTCTAATACCCAGCATTATTGAAGCAATATTTCGTTTGTTACTTATTGTTACAAGGCACATTCGTTTACATTGTCGGCCGCTCGCCTCTATGCACTAAACCTTAAAGACATTGGTTTCGTGGCCCCATGAACGCCCCGGCCAGCGCACAGTAAGTAAACTTAGTTGTCATGAGGAGAAGCAAAACGCAACAATTTTTTGAGCTAGGAAGCAATTTTCTTCTATAATTAATCGACAGCTTACTTTTAGAAAGGATTTGATTGGTTTAAGGAAGCGATACGCTCCAATACAAGTAGTTACGTAAACAGTAGACCTGGCTCGCTTCACCCCCCCCCCCCCCCAATACTCCCTACAGACGTGAGTTTACAGTCTTATGTAAGTCAGAAGGGTTGTGCTGATTTTAACATGTGAGATTGACTCATGAGCTCGGTGCAATATCTAGACGAACACCTGATAGCCTAGACGTTTTGCGAGGGAGCAAGTAAATGTAGTTTCAATGACTAAGCCTGCGAAGTCTAATTTGGCGTGGGATACGCTAAAAATAACGAAAGATTAAAAAAAAAAAATTGTTTGTTATGGTTAACAAAATAACCCACTACGAAGCAAGTTGACAGCAACATCAAGAAAGATAATACAGATAGCTTCTCACTGCCGAAAAACAAATACAAATTTTCGTGCAGCAAACCAACAGGGCGGTTTCCCCCTTATTTTTTCTTTTTCTGTGATTTTTAATTACGTTTGAAAATGGATTTATTGCAAGCCAGTGATTATCGGTATGTCGGTGAAGATTTGTAACCGTGCTCTTCCTGGAGAGCAGTGATAAAAACTTATATGTATTTCGGCTGGAAGGTATGTATGTCCCTTTATAGACGTTCGTTTCCATGCTCTATTTCCGTATCAGACAGCAAACGTGCTGTAGCGCGTATGAATATTTTAAAGGAAACTTTGGTTCGTTAGTTTACGTTTTAAATGACACGCGTATATCTATTAGAATAGAGGCCAGATTAGTGAACCCAAAGGCGTCTTGTCCTATCCACCCAAAACCAAAACTAATAACCCGCCAAGTTTCCAAAAAGGGTCGGTCTTTGAAAGCAGTGATATCATCAATCAACCGGGGAAAGGCCGCCAATGTCCTATTAGCCAAGTTAATCGCACTGACTAATATTTCGAAATTTCAATGAAAACTTGAAGTTTGCTATACCGCGAGTAGCAATCTTCTAGTTTTCATTGAACACGAACTATTAGTCGGTGCGATTAATTTGGTTAATAGGATTAACCTTGGCGACCTTTCCCCGGTTGAATGATATCACTACTTTCAAAGGCCGACCATTTTTGGAAACTTGGCGACTTCTCTTTTACCAGTTTTGGTTTTGGATGGATTAGATTAACCCGAAAGCTTTTTTCCTGGAAGCAACTATATAAGCTGTCTCACACGGCTTACGCAGAGGCGTCATGAAAGTATTCTGGCTACTTACGTCACAGCACTGATAGTCACAGTGATGTAAAAGAACCAAGGAATTTTTCGATGGGAATTACCTAGCGACATTGTCCCTCTCTCCTTCTGGCACCATGGCTACGGCTGGGTGAGCGGCAAAAGCGTTAGCTCTCTTCACCCCACCCATTGTCCCTATGTAGCTTCGTCACTGTCTGGCAATGATGTCAGACAGCTAAAGGTAAAAAATTAGTCGAAATAGATGACTACTTTGGAGGTGGAGCGCAGTTAATGTCGAGACTACTTTTTTCCCACACGTCTATGATATGGCACTGTACTGATTGGCGCCATATATAATTAGACCTAAATTTGTGTATTTAGGTCTATATTTGTGTTATTATTGGCCTACATTTGTGTGATCAGGCGTATATTTCTTTGATTTAGGCCTACATTTGTGTGATCAGGCCTATACTTCTTTGATTTAGGCCTATATTTGTGTGATTAGCCCTATATTGGGTGATTAGACCTATATTTCTTTGATTTAGGCCTACATTTGTGTGATCAGGCCTATATTTCTTTGTTTTAGGCCTACATTTGTGTGATCAGGCCTATATTTCTTTGATTTAGGCCTATATTTGTGTGATTAGGCCTATATTTCTTTGATTTAGGCCTATATTTGTTTGATTAGGCCTGTATATGCGTGATCAGACCTATATTTGGGTGATTAGGCCTATATTTGAGTAATTAAAGGGGGATTACAATCAAATGACAGGTTGCAGCATCTATAGCCATTTGCCACTATCCAGTTCCGTCTAGTCCTTAGTTTCAACAAATGAAGGAACACACAAATAAATTTAAATTTAAATAAAATAAACAAGCCACGTGCCTTGCCTCCTTAATTACTGAGTGTAGAGTTGGTGCGTCCACGTGTAACAGGGAGCAAGCAGAAAAGTCTAGCCTCTGAACATCCCGGGTGCTTTTTTTTTGCATCGATCGTTTTGAAACGCAGATTTTGAACCTCTAGATGGGCGTCATCTAGTGACGGTAATATCGGTAACCTTGACCACTTGCATCCTGCTGCACTTAACGCACCAACTTTACACTCAGTAATTAAGAGGGCACCCGTGGCTGTTTTGTTTTCTAAAACGTAATATCTTTGAGCATACTTTCGCTAGAACTAAATAATGGTAGACGGTGCTAGAAGCTGCAGCCTGTCATTAAGTGAATAGGCACCTTTAAGTCTTTAATTGGCATTAGCGAATTATAAACTAAGCAATTATAAACCAACCAAGGAAGGTGGCACTAGGTTAAGTTTGGAATGTAATCCCTGTGTAATCCCACGGTGTAACCCCTGGTGCCCCCTAGGCAAGATTAGCAGAACTTTCAATTCTCTCTCTAGCATGTAGATGCTGAGAGCAATATATTCATTTTGTTACGGCAACACTCGGCAACCGTCAAATTATGAGGACAAGAGTTTCGAGGGCAAATGGGAAGAAACGCGTGTAGTTATTACGGTGGCTTATAAAGACAAACAAACAACTTTATTTCTGCATACACAAAACTTTCATGAAATCGGAACTTCGGCGTTCCAACACTTGATAAGACATTACAACCTAGGACGATATATGGTAAACTGCGCCTGAGCTAGTGGCCGTCATGTTCCGGTTTCATAAACGTTTTGTGTGTCCGTGTGGAATAAAGACGTTGTGTCCCAATAAGCCACCGCACGTTGCGATCACGCAACTTGATTTGCGTTGATTGGCTGTTGATTTTGCTGCCTCCACTGACGTCACAATGCAGCCCAAAGTCAAACCGGAAAGGCTTCAGTATCGGGAAAGGCTTGCCATATCCGGTTTGTAAAAATACCACTAATTGTTTTGGCAGTTTGCGACAGCGCAATGTTTATTGGCCGGCATCTTTGAACTCCACTGTGGGCCGGCTTAAGCTACGATTTCCAGCGCCATGTTGTCTATGCTTCTAAGATCCTTGTTAAGTAGTGAGCGCTATTTACGCTAGCAACCCTTTTATGACATTACGTTGCGACCATTGCGACTGTAAGAGCAGAACTCTATTACCGGCCGGATAAAATTGAATGAAAAATAGCATACGTGACTGGGTTGGACAATTGGCCGCCGAAAACGCTACTGATGCGATTGACTTGTTAAGTTGCAGCATTCTGTCAACCGAGGGCGACACCTTCCGTACAAAAATGCCAACGTTCCTTCCCTTGCAACACATGCTGAAACACGAACGTGTCGCTTTTTTTTTCCAAGCGCAGAGAAGTAGCTTAACTGGCTGAGTGATAACTTTAAAAACTATTTAAAAATACTTTAATATATAAAACAAATTTGTCACGCAAACGTACGTAAAATTAAAATTATATTTTGAAAACCGCCACTAACTGCCACTAGATCTCGCGACTCTCCGTACAAAAATTCACCGATGCGATTTAATTGCCAATTCCCGAACAGACCTCAAGAAATGGGACAGTCGTGGCGTCCATTTTGTCTACCCCCTTTAATTCGTTGTAGGTCGGGCCAGATAGCTTAGTGGCCTTGGTAAGAGTTACTACTCCATGGAAAAAGGTTCCTCCTGTTCCTAACTCTCCATAAATCTCTCCAAACCATGCCATAATGGAGCTTCTTCGTCTTTTCTTGCTACCTCACGTTTTAAAGCATGCGAGTTTTGGATATTCCATGCTTGTAAAGCAAACACCTTCGTCTGCTTTAAAATTTGTACCTGCTGTCTGGAGATATATATATTGGCAAACCTATATATACATATATATATAGGTACTCCGGGCATGCGGTAAATCTGCTCTGTCTTCGGAGTTTGAGAAAAGACGCTTCGGGGTGTGAAGCAACTCGTGCTTGGAACTGCGCGTGCGCGATGGTTTGGGCTGCTGATAAGAGGTGGATCGCGTTGGAGAGGATTAGCATCAACAATGAGGACGAAAGAGAAGAGGGCACCTGTAAAAGGAGAAATAGGCCTGTGCTTTGTGGTTTGGCGGAATAGATTGCCTCTGACGGTGACTCGCTGTTGGCAAAACGAGATCGGGACGACGTCTTTGTAACCGAGTGGGTCCTTCAGCTTGAAAGGCGGGTTTGAGAGAGAGGAGCGTACTTGAATTTAATCGAAAATTGTACACCGGAGTTTAGACTGGTGCCGTTATTAAGTTGCACGCTAGTGTGTCACTCACCGAGTGAAACAAGATCACCCTTTGTTGACATGACAACACGCCTAAGGTACAAGAATTCAATATCACTACTGAGGCAACATGAGTGCGCGTTGTCAAAGTAATCTTTCTTCTGAAACTCCGATTACTTTAAAACAATCAAGCTGGTGGCTAAAAGTCATCAGTTTTATGGAATTAAAATTAAAGAAAAAGATGGTACACGACGTTATGGGCGCAAGATGATGCATCTTGATACAATAAAATACATTCGTCTTTGCATGATTACGGATACGCCCCTACACCTTCGTTAAGCATGTACAGTTCGCGAGTGACTGGATGTTTTATAGAATTCATTTTCAAGAATTCACTTTCAAGAATTCACTTTGCTGGGATTTCAGCAGCAGAACTACTGTGAACATATGCATGGATGCCGGGCTTAAAGGGATGGGGGATTGAGGCTCAATGGAGCGTCGACAACTAGGACATTAGCGCTGGACTTTAAGGAGGAATAAGGTTCGGAAGGATTGCTAAGGATCGATGCGGAATTTCCCTAGATTACTAGATTCGATTACGTCTAAACAGAATTACTTGTGATGGCCAGACGTGGTTCAGTTTTATAGAATGATGGATTTATTCGTACTCGTCTGAATTGCGGGGCTGGGTGAAAAGGCTTGCATGAAGACACAGAACGTTAGGGTTTGAACAATCTTTTCAAGAAAGAAATAACTAGAAATTGGTTTAAATACGGTTTAGATTTAAACTTACTAACCTTCTGATTCTGTTTGTTGCATTTCGCTGACAATCGGACGAAGTTGGGTTTGTACTTAGACTGGGAGAAGTTTGGGTTAGGATTGAATTCTAGTTAAAGATGGCAGAAATAGTCCTATTGGGGATTGACATCTTGTCTGGTGGTCGGTAGGATGGAGATGAACATGGAATCTGGGGGACCAAGGCGGAAATCAACAAGGCACTGTTGTGAGATTTATTTCGGACTACAACTGTTGAAACCATGCCACCCCAACGAAGTCCCACTGATGACGTCACTTGCGAATTCAAGTCCAAGATTTATATGACGTCATATTTTAACTACCCATTGTAACTTCGAAAGTAATTTCCATTGTTTGCTGAATGATGTTGTGTGACCAATTATTGTAACAATATGTAACACGCAAATTGCCTGTAGTTTGTACGTCATCAATGGCTCGAGCTCGCTTGGCCTTCCGCCCGGTGCTTTTAACAATTAGGGGATGAACCAAATTAGAATTCATTCCGCCACTGTCCTCCAACTATCCCAGCCCACAAGGTAATTTCGGCCAGCTTAACTATAGAATTATTCCAGATTTTGCCCTTAGTCTGCAAATGTAATTTCAAACCTGACCAACCCTGTTGTTTGTGAATCATAGCAACACCGTAGATTGTAGATTAATTACTGTAACCAAGCCATAACCTGAATACCGTTGCAATTCTGTCTAACCCTAAGTATACCTAGAAACCCTGACATTCCAAGTTAGGCCCTGAGCAAGGGTAAAGTGTCCCCGTATATAAGTCGGGCGATCCTGAGCCTTCCAACGCTCCTTATTATCATAATTAAAACATCATGCGGACTAAACCTAGACTTCTGTCTCTTTTTCACCCGTTTAGCTTAAACTAAAATCTGGCCCACATATAATTTCGTAGCTTCTCCCTTAGCTGTGGCGTAAGTGGTGAGGCCCAGTCGGACGTACCAGTAACTACCAGTAGTCGCCACATCAAGTGTGGTTTACAATTGGTTACATGTCAGATTTGAGATGTGAATTCGGCTGTGTTACATTGTTTTAATACTGGTTTGCACAAATGAATAAATTGTAACTTTAGCTCTTGGCGGGAAGGGTGTTGATTGCTGAGGTAGCGTTGGAGGACGATGCTGATAACGTTACAATGAGTGTTACGATCTTGATGCGTAAAATAAGTCGCGACTATCGTCACTACAACTTTTAAGAAGCAAATTCAAGAACAGCGGTCGTCTCTCATAAGGACATGGACCGATGGTACACGGAGATTTCTTATGTCGCTGTACCTTACGTCGACCTGAACTCACGTCGCTTCAGGAGAGAGGAGGTTACACGGACATTCAAGTTGGAGCGAGTTAAAACGACAACGGGTACACGGTGGTACCTGCTAAGTCGATGTAGCGTCGTGTTTATCTAGTCCCCTATCAACCAAACCCCTCTCTATTCCCATGTCCCCATTCAACTAGCTGGGCTTTGGACTTCGTTTTAAGGAAGTGGCAGGTTCCGCCCTAACTTCGTGAAGTTTTCGTGCACTTGTTTCAACCAATCAAAGGAAAGCAGTCCTTAAAGCGACGTAGAAAATAGGTTTTAGGTGGGTACACATAGGTTATTAAAGTGCTTCAACTCTTAACGTCGATATAAGAGGTGGTTTGATTAAGATAAAGCGACGCAAGAAACTTTCGCATACCTTCGGTGGTGGATATCAGAACCAAACCAAACTATGCGGACTCACCTTTAATGACGCCACCGTGCAGAATGAATTTCCTTCTCCCTTCCCTGCCTGTAGCTGTCACTTCCTGTGCGTTCCAGTCGCATACTAATTCATCAAGTCGATTTTTTCTGCTTCGAATTTTGGTTTTTTTTTTTTTTTTTTTTTTTAGGCTCCAACCCCCATCCATGATGATCAGGAACTTCTTTTTATATCATTTATTCCGTTTCGTTTTGCGTTTCCTATTTTCGTCAGGTGTTCGCCTCTTCGCGCTGTCTCATGGGAATTGGCCACTCGGTCAGAATTGAAATGCGCCATGTCTTTCTTTTGGTAATCTCGTTCACCCTCGAACGTGATTGAGTCTCCCGTGTCCAAATGCGAATAGCCTCGATAACAGATCGCGGTCTGACTGCTCCTCACGGAACGGTTCGGAAAAGAAAGATGTAAATAGATTCGCTTTTTTGTTCTCAGTGGATAAAAAGAAAAGGAGAGGGAAGAGGAAAGGGGGAGACGGGGAGAGAGAGAGAAGGCACCACCTTTTCGAAAAACCAAGACTCGCCGTATAAAGATGGGAGCGGCGTGTGAAAAATATTCCTTTTACGTTTCCTCATGTCTAAAAGATCAGAATACAGATCAGTCATACAAATTTCCTCCCCTGCCTATACCTGCAGAACACGAACGGGGATGCAGACACCAGGGTGAGGTATATATAGACTTTCATTTTGGTTGTTTGGACAAGAAAAATATAAAAAAAAGTAGAAGGGCCCACAAAGTTGCATCTAATGTGCCGCAGGGCCTTGCCGTCCGTCGCTCGAGCGTCGCATGGATACAGAGTACTATAGAGCAGTGACACGACGTAGTATTATTGTATATAACTCTATGCTGGAGCCTTAATGGGTTAGCTGCAAGGGGCACTGCAGAGAGAAACTGAAGGGCGTCATACTGAAGCCGTTGCTGTGAAGAGTGATTTCTTAGACCTAAAACGCGCGATTTTTATTGTTAGAGAAAACAACGTTATTTTAAGCCTAAGAAATCCGCTCTTTTCGTTGTTTTACCCTCCATTTTTATGTAGTGCACCTTGTAGTTATGTCCTACAAAATATGGCGGCAAATGTCACTGCTCTATAGGGCAGTGACATGAGGTAGTATTATTATGCATAACTCTATGGTGGAGCCAGTAACAGGATTAGCTGCAAGGGGCACTGGAGGGCGATAAGAAGGTCGTCTTACTGAAGCCAATGCTATTAGACAGGATTTTTTATAGCTATAACGCGCGATTTTTGTTGTTGGAGAAAACAACGTTTTTTTAAACCTAAGAAATCCGCTATCAAAGCACTGTCTGAGCACCTTAATCTAGTGCACCTTGTAGCTATGTCCTTCACATGGTATCTCGTAGCCAAAATGACGTCACTTGACGCTGCTCTATACTGATAAAGGAAGGGGTGAAATCAGCCAGATTGAATTTGAATTTTGTTTATTAGAGACTTGACCCTATGTCTTACGTCCTATTACAGTAACTAAACTACCAACCTTAACTCCCAATAATACAAACATCTCATCCTGAAGTCATATCGTAGAACAATCCGTTTTTTTTTTTCATAATCACTATTATAATCACTGGAACTCGATTTGAACGTCTTTATTGTCAACATGTTACACGTTCTAAGTCATTATTTGTACCACTA
>JAHWFP010109646.1:68260-83003 GCA_023313725.1 Lithobius niger | reverse complement strand
GCCCTTACTGCGCCGAGTCCCTCGAAACATTGCGATGGTAACCTGCGCGTGTGGCGATCGGCGCGTGACTGTTATAAGGCAGGCAGGGTGTACCTTAAAGCAACATCCCACCGGCTTATAACAGCTACGCCGACTGTACCCGCCATGTTACGATCGCCAAGGTCAACTGAGATAGTAGCTGCGTTCCTCGTAGCGAAGAACGCAGCTCTTGTCTCAGTTGGGGTTAGGCCTAATAGACGAACCCGCATAAACGCATTAATGTCTTCACAAACCGGTATGATTTGTCGTATTTTAAAATAGCACTTCATCATTTTTTTAGGTTAGTATCTTATAATTTTTCTTTGGCGACCTATTGGCGTAAATAATTATAATTTTTACTGCATTAGTCTTTTAGATTTTTGATCTCGTGGTAATTATTAGCAAAATTAGTACATGCACACACAGAGATGAAACGTCATGGTTATTGTAAGCGCGCAAATGACCATATACGTGCGTACCGCAGTAAATAAAGTTCTCCAATGTTCAACAGAAAATCTCCTAGACGCCACATTTTAAACCGGATTTTTAGCTGGGGATTGACTAACGGTATAAGTAAATAAAACTTTCGGGCCGTATTTGATGTGGAGGATCGAGGAAAAATGGCGCTGGGGAGAAGGTCCTTTTAAAACGGATTTCTACCAAGGGCTTAAAGGCACATAACTCCCTCCGGTATATTTTAACAGTTTCACTCGATACATTACCGGAAATAGTTTTATATAAACTGATTTACCTTTTATTTGCTGGTCTAAGGGTACGATGCAGATGTCAGTAGTGGCGCGTGAATGTTATTAGGCTTGTTTTAAACGGCTCGGTCCGAGCGGTATATAACTCCCGCCACATCGCTGGCAAGCCGCGGCCCTGGAGGAAGGATAATCAATCCTTCGCTCAAGTTTGCGACTTGGTCGTACGATGTGTCACGTTGCAGCGGCCCCGAAATGAGTATGACTAGTGTCGTAGAGCAATGCGCGCTGCGGTCGTTTGAACTATATTTTAGCGTAGGTGACGCAGAGTAAAGCGGCCAGAACGGAGGGATTTATGTGCCTTTAACTAACGGTAAGTAAATAGACCTTTCGGGCCGTACTTGATGTGGAGGATCGAGAAAAGTGGCGCTGGGGGGGGATGTCCTTTTAATTTTTCCATTTGGGAAGTTTGAATTTATATAAAAGAGAAAAAAATAAAATCTGCATTTTCATTATTTTTCAGCCCGAAAGAGACGGCGGCGAAGCTGAACAACGGTACAATGTTGGTTGGTGATTGCGGCAAAGAGCACAACAGTAACACCGAGAAGTGCCCTGTCCTTAACTGTGACGGAGACGGTCAAGGCCAATCTCCAGTCAACTTGAAAGCCGATTTGGGTAAAGCCAAGATCGACATCATCATTCGAGTGGACACCCGCAGCGGAGACGCCTTCCCACTGACGTCGTCACTGACCACCTTCGACAACGATAAGCCTCTGAAACACGATGGACCCAAGGAATTCGACGCAGCCTGGAAATGTATCGATGGCAACAAGGAGGGAGTCGTTTGCCGCATGTTGTCCAACTTCCAGACACCCTTCTACGACTGTCTGGGGAACAACACTGCTCGCAGTTTGATCCACACGCTGTTGTACACGTTCGGAAAGTGTTAGATCCTGTAGATTTTGACGAGTGTTGTGCTAAATAAAGTATTGCAGCAACTGAACCACGTGGGTCTTGTTGTAGCAAGTTTTTGTAACCTCTAAAGCAACATACCGCCTGCCTTATAACCTTCCGCCTGCCTCACAACACCCACGCGACGATCACATCCGCGTATTATCACAGCTAAGGTCAACTGAGACGGTAGCTTCGTTCCTCGCAACGAAAACGTAGCTACTGTCTCAATTGGCATTGCGCCTCATAGTCCAGCCAGCGTGAACCCATTGATTGTGTCGTCACGTGGAATGATTCTCGTGTTTTAAAATCACAATTTATAATTTTCTAGGCTAGTGTCTTATAATTTTGCTTCGGCGATCTATTGGAATAATTAATTTTAATTCTTACCGCATTAGTCTATTAGATTTTAGATCTCATGGTAATTATTAGAAAATTAAGAGATGTTCACACAGAGATGAACGTCATGATTATTGTACGTGCGCAATACATCATTTAGTGACGGATCGTTAGTAAATAAAGTTCCTTTTTATTCAACAGAAAATCTCCTAGACGCCAAATTTAAACAGGATTTTTAGCAAGGGAAAGACTAATGGTAAGGAAATAGACCTTTGGGGCCGTACGTGATGTGGAGGATCGAGAAAAATGGCGCTGGGAGGTATATCCCTAAAGATGCCTGCATTCTCCGAATGACAGGTTGCAGCGTCTAGCACCGTCTTCCATTATTTAGTTCTATGCAGCACCTGATTTCAACAAGTGAAGGAACGCGCAAAGAAATTTCTTTTTACACAGTAAACTAGAGAGTTGGTGCGTCCACGTGCAACAGAGAGCAAGCAGTCAAGGTTAACGATATCACTGTTACTAGATGGCGCCCATCTAGCGGTTCAAAATCTGCGTTTCAAAACGGCCGATATGTAGAAAAAAACACCCTTGGTGTCGTTAGGCTTAATTTTACCCCATGCTTCCTGGTGCACGCGGGCGCGCCAACTTTACACTCAATAATTAAGGAGGCACGTGGCTTGCTGGTTGTGTAAAAAGAAATTTATTTGTGTGTTCTTTATCTTGGTGAAATAAGGGCTAGACAGAACTAGATAGCAGCAAATAGCTATTGATGCTACAGCTTGTCATTTGGTGACAATCCCCATTTAAGGTGTAATAAAATTAAAGTTGATTAGGAACACTAAAAGTTAATTGAGTCGTTCTCAAGGCTGCTCGCATGGGTTTTTGCTTAGCGCCTGGAACTATTTTTCTTAAAACCAGTCTTAATTTTTTTTTTTTTAATTCAAATCACGTGTCACCACTTTCACCAAACACTTCCTGGATCCGATGACCATATCACCCCGAACTCCACTCGCACTATCTCCGAGCTAGGTCGAGTGGAATGATAGTACACAGGAAGATTGGTCCTTCCCCATCTCATTAAGTCGTTTTCCCGCCTGTATTTCATGTAACGTCACTGGCTTCGGTCTGGTTTGGCTTGTGCGCATGTGCTGCACGCGCAAGCTGCATTGTGACGTCAGTGGCACCAGCAAAATCAACAGCCAATGGAAAAGCAATATGCAAAAGTCTCGTAAGAGATCCCCATGTCCTATCTCCGAGAAACAACTGTGAGCTATTCAGGCAAGGCCTTGGTTCGGAGCCTTGGTTCAACTTGACAACCAAAAACTTGCATCTTAAGAAAGATTTGCATCCAATGTGCATGGCCGAAGATGGTATTAAAACAAAAATATTACGCTCCACAACAAAATGGTTTTTTTTTTCTGCTAGTTTGGTTAAAAAAAAATAAAGCTATCGCCGCACCTTAAAAACCTCGAGTAAAAAATAAATAAATAAAAAATGTATAGTAAAAAAAAACCGACACGCCTGCATCAATTTTTGTTAGTACTGCAGCTAAGAACCTTGCATTTAATTATATTTTAGCCGACTTAAGGGGAGCGAAATGCGAAGAGCGAAATGAGCGAAAGTGGGAGCGAAATGCCATACACGTCTGGTACTGGGAGTATCCACGTTCTAACCTCGGAGGAAAGATAACTAAGATAGCTAAAATGTTAATTACCTTTCCTCCAAGAAGCCAACAGCAAGAATGCAAGAATTCTCGCAACAGTTCGGTCTACTGCGCATGCTCCTCATTTACCAGCTTTAACTTACACCTTCTTCAAAACACCAAACATGTGCAAAAAAAAAAAAAAAACGTCCGCTGCTGCACACAGGTTGGCACTGCCAAAACACACCACACTCGATAGAGCAATAATACACCAGTCCAAAGGTAAAACGAGACTTAAAAAGAGTTCAACGAACTACTTTAAAGGTACATTCCTCCCCGCGCCATTTTTCTCGATCCACCACATCAAGTACGGGCCCAAAGGTCTATTTACTTACCGTTAGTCAATCCCTAAGTAAGTCCAAAAGGCAACGTAAATAGGTTTGCATCTGTATTTAGTTATTTCTTGTGAGCCTTTGGCTTTCCCGTCTTTAATCATTATTTCACGTTTAGGTGTTCCATTCGTTTCACTTGGAGGATGGCGCGGCAAATAAGCGTTCCTCCAGTAGAGATTGGAAAGTGTTTGTTTATATGTATATATGCACGTGTTAAATGCTGCCTATGGACGTTTCCGTTTAAGGCCGTGTCAGTCTGGCTCAGCGGTAAGACCTTGGCCTTTGGTTTCAAAGGTCCTGGGTTCGAATCCCCGCTTAGGCAGTCTGACATATAAGTCCAAAAGACAACGTAAATAGGTTTGCATCTGTATTTAGTCATTCCCTTGGTAAAAAAAAAATCCGTTTTAAAATGTGGCGGCTGGAAGATTTTCTGTTGAATAATTGTACTGACTCCCGCAGTGTATTGATCCTTTGCGTGCTTAACAATAATCATGACGTTTCATCTCTGTGTGTGCATGTACTAATTTTGCTAATAATTACCATGAGATCAAAAATCTAAAAGACTAATGCGGTAAAAACTAAAATTAATTATCCCAATAGATCGCCGAAGCAAAATTATAAGACACTAGCCTGGAAAATTATAAATTGTGATGTTAAAACACGAAAATCATTCCGGTTTGTGACGACACAGTCTTTAATTTGATGCCGTTATGTGTACTCTTCTCAAAGCCAACCGAGACAGCACCTACTACCCCAGCCGACCTTTGCACTGGTAAATGCGTGGATGGCGATCTGCGCGTGGCTGTTATGAGGCAGGCCGGATGTCCCTTTAATCCTTGCTTGTACACATTTATTACGTACGAAATGTTCTTATATATCAACTTATTTTTTCCCACCTTTCGTTCAAAGCATGTCCGTTCAAAGGAAGTGACATCATTTTGAACGCGACTGAGGGATTGCCCGCAAAGAAGGTTGATTTTTACGAAATTGTGAGCATGCGCGAAGCACAGTTTATCGACCGATTCTGGATGGATTATCGACTGACTCTGGATGGAGCCATCAGTCGCGTTGAAAGGTGACGTCGTTTCCCTCATCAGCCACTTTTGGAACGTTCTGTTGAGGTTTCTGTGCATTGAAGGTAGCGAACTGTCTTCACAAGCGTATGTGTGGTTCGTGCACATGTTCGCCTTTTGGAAGAACCGCATTGCCAAGGTTAACAACACGCGTCGCAGTTTTATTGGAACAGTAGTCAGCAGAGCAACTTTCCTTTATTTCCGAGTATTTTGGTCGTTTTGCAAAGTACTGGCAGGCCCTGAAGAAGCAAACGATGACACGGTTCCGACTGTGGCGCCATCAGCGATCCATGTAGTGGCGATTCGTGAACTTAAAATCAGCTAGACCCTGAGAAAATTCGGATTTATACCTTGCCCCCAAACCGAGAAAATGGAAGGAACAGTTTCTGCTCTTTCGTGACAAAACGTAGTTTTTCCTTGTATAAAACTATTTACGATTGACAATTTTCTCATCGTTCACATCCTGGCAAAAATTAGTGAAATTGACAGGTAGTTATTACGTCACTTTCGCCACATCACGCATATAGGGTGTAACTGAAATGTCTGTCAACACTTTCAGGGTGTTGTCGATGATCAAAAATAAGACTAAAAAGAGATCCGAAAATGCACCCGTCTTTATTTTCAGCCCTCCAACGTTAGGGGTAAATCCTTCCAACTCAATGATACGTCATTCTTGCAATTACATTGCTTTAAGTTAATGTTATTATGAGGTCTCAAAACGCTAAGGATGGGGAAGTATGGGGACCGAGGGAGTGGGGGGGGGGGGGGTAGAACTCCTTTGCTCTTTACTGAAACAAAGTTTATATCGCCAACATCACTAACACCAAATTGAAATTCCTGGTGCTCTGCATGGTGACGCAACGTTTGTTTCAGTAAAGATACTGAGAACGTCAACACCCCCCCCCCCCAACCACCATGCCCCATCAACAAATTTGTGGGAAATCAAATTAACATTTACAACATGAAGTAATGAAATTGCAAGAAGGATGTGCCAATTATTATAGTGGTTTGGAAAGATGAGGTGGGAAGACGGGGAGAATTTCAACGCGTTTGGCCCCTAACTTTGGATGGGGGGGGGGGGGGGAGTGTAACTAAAGACGGGTATATTTCTGGACCCATGTTTATAGGGATGATTTTTAGTTTTATTTTTGATCATGGACTACACCCTGAAAGTTGTGACAGACATTTTAGATACACCCTGTATACAGCTAACAGAAATTGGATTGGGGCGTACTGGCCATGCGGGAGAGCGGGAGTTTTCCCGCGGTTACTTGTGATACTTACTTACTTTGCAACTTTTGTCGAAACAAGACTTCTGCCAATTAGTATATACTTGTAGTTTCCCGTTTAAACTCGACGATTTACCATTATGGTTTCTTTGTTTCTCCATCCGTCACTCTGTCTGTATAAGAACAAACGCATGAACCGATTAGCACGAAATTTGGTATGAGAGTAGTCTTGAGGCCATGCTGATTGAATGGTTTCGTTTACAGGCGCGTGCTGGTGCCTTATATTATCGTGGGTCAAATTTTTTTATCCGAATCTGGCCCAGCCCGTTAAAAATGCATATTTTCCGCCAAATTATGACCGATTTTCACATTCCAATACTCCATTTTGACCGGCTCGAAACGAGTTTTTTCAATGGTGTTAATTTCAAACCTCTAGCTTAAACCAGCAAGAAGTTCTTTGGCAAAAACTATTTTAAAAAAAACACACACACAGTATACTAGATGACAAACAGATGTGACTTGTAAATAATAAATAAAACTTTCACCTTTAATGGTCAGGATGATGTAAGGGCGTTGGCCACTAAATCCGTTCCTTGTAAGTAAAATGAGAGAATTGTCAGGGTTGGTAATTATGTTTGAGAAACCTAGCAAGTGAATGTTCGTCCAAACGGCGTGTGGCAGCGACAACAACTTCGGGAAGGGAGTTCCAAGCTCCGACAACGCGTGACGCAAAGAATAATCTCCTACAATCTGTGCGCGAAACGGGTAGGCTGAGTTTAAGTGAGTGGCCCCGTGAAGTGTTACAACTTGCAAATGAAAAAAAATGGCACATTAACTGAACTGAACTGGCACATCGAGGTCTGCTTTAACGGGACACCCGGCCTGCCTTATAACATTCTGCGTGCCAAATTACAGCTACGCGCAGATCATCATTCTAGCAATTACAATGCCAAGGTCGGCTGGGGTGGTAGCTGCGTTCCTCGCATAGCTGCTGTCTCGGTTGGCTTTGTGAATAGTACACGAGACAGAATCAAGTCAACGATTGCGTCGTCACAAACCGGAATGATTCTCGTATTTTAAAATCACAATTTATAATTTTCTAGGCCAGTGTCTTATAATTTTGCTTCGGCGATCTATTGGAATAATTAATTTTAATTTTTACCGCGCATTAGTCTATTAGATTTTAGATTTCATGGTAATTATTACAAAATTAGTAGATGTGCACACAGAGATGAAACGTCATGATTATTGTACGGGCACAATGCATCATTTAGTGACGGGTCGTTAGTAAATAAAGTTCCATTATATTCAACAGAAAATCTCCTAGACGCCGCATTTTTAAAAGGATTTTTAGCAAGGGAAAGAGTAACGGTAAGGAAATAGACCTTTGGAGCCGTATTTGATGTGGATGATCGAGAAAAATGGCGCTGGGAGGTATATCCCTTTAAGGCTTTGCAGTTCAGGGGGTTCAAGGTAGGCCATAGAGCCTAATTGTGTTAGGAATGTAATGTCGATACCCATTTAGGTTGCGACGTGACCAGATCGATCTTTTCTTTGATCTTTCTTGGATTTTTCTGTTGAATTTGACTTTTTCCCTCCCTAAGGCTCTGTTTGCCTTAATCACACAAAAAATAAAACCCTCCTTCACAAAGCCATTTAACACCCTCCTGATTTTTTTTTTTACTAAGCTGGGTGGATTAGTTTCTATTTTATAAACTGCCAATAAACTACTAACAGATTTGTGTACTAATTAGCACTCAAATCTGTTGTTAGTTCGTTGGCAGCTAATAAAAAAAAACCGAATCCACGCAGCTTAGTCAAAAAATTCAGAAGGAATGTAAATGACTTTGTGAAGGAGGGTTTTTTTCTTTTTATGTGACTACGGCATAGGCCTATAGAGCCTTAGGGGAAAAAAAAGTAAAATTCATCAGAAAAATCAGAAAATGAGGGGGGAAAAAAATTCTGGTAACGCTTTACACTAAAAGTACTTCTATACCTTTTAAGTAAACATAATTTCAGATAAAAATTTCCAGAAGGTGAAAAAACCCTTGCCTTATCACTTGAAGAAAATCCTTGCTTCTTCTACATCCACGAAATGATCTCAAAAAGTATATGGAGTAACGGTTTAAGTTATAATAGATAAAAGCTAGATTTTTAGGAAGGGTATAAATCGTAAAATTTTGGAGGTGACTAAAATGGTAAAATGTCGACACTTATCCTCATAATATTACGAAAAGCCCGAATTAATTTTTTTAAAATGAAAAGTTTAAACTGAAGTCCTAAAGGTTTAAGTGTTTATGCTAAGTCTAGTCGCCTACCTTACTGCCCGGCATGGGACTTTTGCTGCTTAAGAACATGTCGACCTACTGAGCAGGGTGGTAGATTAGTAGGTAGTAGCGCTTTTCTGAAAACGTGGGGTAAAGAAAGACCTTCTTCCACCAACGGCACCAGAAGGCAGCACTTGTTTGCTTCTCGTAGGAGCCGAAACTTGAAATAAAAAAATGGCGGTGTCGTTGCCATGGTAACCAGACAGACGAAACCAGAACAGACGAAATACTCGTACGTGAGCATCATCCGAAGTAGAAGAACTTATTCTGTGTTCAATTCAAACTGTATATAGATCTTTACAATAAACATAAACCACGAATGAAGCTTCAGCCTGAACGGATGATGAGCACGCTAATCGGGCGTTCTCGGAACACAAAACCATGTGTTAAACTTAGCGCCACTCGTAACGACAACCCGTTTTAAAATTGAATGTTGAATTAAAAAAAGTAAAACGATCAGGCAGTTCTGATCTTTCTTTAAATTATTTTAATGTCCTAATCTGAATTATGGTATATTTTAAACGATTAATTTTGTATTCTTATCATGGTAAAATTGTTTTAGTGACGCTAAATAGTTTTGATCCCCATGATGCTTTGAGCTTCCGTTACTTGACGACAGTGCCCTCTGGCGGTAATTCGCTGAACGCAGGTACTTCTTTCGTCCAAATGTTAACCATTGTGAGAGAAAGAGTGGCACTACCTATATATTCTTCTTCCCTGCTCCTGAGATATATATAGTTGACGGCTGGCAATTCGTCTGAGCTGTGCTCTGGATTGAGGGGACTGGGTTGGTTATGTACAAGAGGTCGGATCCCGTGGACTAAAGCGCGGGCCGAGAGCCAGGAAAACAATGGGCAGAGCGAGGAGCTACTCTTGGAGCACTTTGAAGGGTGCAAGACTATGGATTTTCAGTAGGGTCGGCCTGGTATATATATACAACTGTGATTAATAATAGAAAGAAAAACCGTTTGTTTTTCATTGGGTTAGCCCTATGCAATTAATAGAAGGACACAACGAGGAAACTAGGACAACGAAGAAAGTTACTCTTAGTTGGAGGTTGAGTTTATATAAATAAAAAAATATAAATGAAGTGCCGCATATAAAATGAAAAATATTTAAAATGGGCCGTGAGGTAGACGAAACGCGTTTTTATTTTAATGTGATTTAAAGGCAATGAAAGATTAAATGAATGCATTAAATGAACGCATTTAGAATATCTATCTGTATATATATAGGCTATCTATATCATACACGGCGATATACATGATTGAAGTCCTCTCTCCAGCAAAACTAAAACTATTAAATTTCTCCGTTTCTATTCAATATATTTCGACCAAACTTCACCAGATAGTAGATAGCAACTTTTCCAAACTTTACACCAACCTTTATGCAATTCCGTGCAAGAGTAAACGTAGGAAGCCACACGTAAATTTGAAAACTGTTCACTTCTTGTTGTTGTTGTTCTGGTTCTTGTGCTTCTTGGCTGACACGGTTTCAGAAAAAAACTACTTCACCTACCTAAAATCTGAAACATGATCTGAGCCAGAAATTTCCCTGGGCTTTAACCTTACAGGGACCACTTTTTTAATTGGTCGATCCATTCCGGAGTTATGGGACCCTACACGATCATTTTGATTGTTTTACATTGTTTTAACCATTGTATTTAGGGAACAATGTCACTCAGCAAACTCCAGATCCATTCTTCGTGCATGCAACAATCGACTGCATGCATAAACCTTTATAGCGCGACACCATAGCCGTAAAAAAGGTACACGGATTACAAACAAAAACGTCAAGTGAGCCGTAAAAAAAGGGGTTATATGATTGAAGTTTCATTTTACTTGTTAAAATGTACACGGATAAAAATTGGTGATTTTTAATTGAAATAATCAAATGTACAATTCAGAAAATTGCATCTGTTTAAGTGCCTTTTAGTGGCAGCGTTACCGCTTATTATTACTGTTAGCCTACATGATTAGGACATTCGTAGCTCCATTCTCTACACCGGGACTGTAGCCGTTGTGCTGTTTTAACTAAAAACGTATCACAAGTCAGACCAGAGTAATAGTAAGAAAGATCCAGTTACACCAGGCGAACGGTGATGCTACAAGCACCTACCCCGTCGTAGCATCCGCCGTTACACCACCCTGTATAAATTTTTTTCCCACAATAGAAAGTTTTAATTCGATGAAATGGGACTCTTCTGTCGGAAATAACAGGAACCCCGGAACAAAATTACCAAAATTGATAGAAATAAGCAAAAAGAAAACAAAACAAAAAAAAAACGCCTTAAAATTTCGAACAAAACAGGGATCCAGTCAGAAGTTTGTACCTTTACACCCCCCCCCCCCGTTTTTAAATGTTGATTGTGGATGAGGTCTCAGAAAATAAACCACGTCCTTTCCAAGGGGGCGTATCGAAGACAAAATATTGGGGTGAGGGTAAACACAAAATTTTTCCACTGAATCACTGTTTGGTCCAAAACAAAGATGGAAGTGGGTCACTTTTTCCTACCCATGACCCACCTGACCCACTCGAGGCCTAACCCATGACCCACTTGACCCACTCGAGGCCTGACCCATGACCCACCTGACCCACTCGAGGCCTGACCCATGACCCACTTGACCCACCCAATAAAGAACAAAATGTGACTCATCATCTGTGACCCATCTCACGCTATGAAAAAATAATACAGTAAAAATAATACAGTATGCAATTTGGATTTGTAGTATATTCTGGGAGAAACAATGGCGGCCGTCGATTAAAGCCGCTCCCTCCAGGAAGACGTAGCTGCTCATAAAATACCTACGGGACTCAAGATGCGCTGCGCACACAATAATAAGACTACTGATTACCGTAAGATTACCGTGGGTCGGTGGGTCTTGACCCATGACCCACTTGGCCAGCAATAAAAATGTGACCCACTGACCCATGGGTCACTTCCATCTCTGGTCCAAAGATGTAGACATTTTTTTCTATTTCTTGTTTATTTTAACTCACTTTCAGGAGTTTTTTTTCCGCTCCCTGTCATTTCCGAAACTTTTGAGAATCTCCGAATTTTGATCGTCTCTAACTTTTGATTGTTTTCCGACTCAACCTGTTGGGGGTGGAAGGGGGAGCGTCTGAGATTTCAGCGACCTTTTTCACTTAAGATATGGATACCTCCAAGAATTTATAGGGTTGGGGAGAAGAATTTGTGAATGCGACCCATGCTGAAACGTCTTGGACATATTCACATTAGTTCAGTTTTAGTTTATAGAGGGCGCCGCGTGTTTTATGTGGGAATTTCTACTCAGTTTTTAGCCTAAAATTAAACTAAACTAAAAGAAGCTAGCTTATATTTAATTATTATTTAGCCTAGCTTAGTTGTAATTTAGTTAACTTTAGATTTGGGCTGAAAAATGAGCAAAAATTACCAGATAAAACACGTGGCGCCCTCTGAAAACTCGGACTGAACTAATGGTGACGAATCTAACGTGTTTCAATAGGGACTTTATTTGAGTTACAAATTCTCCTCCCAAACCCTATAAATTCTTGATACCACCAAATCTCTGCTTTTATTTAGTCAATAGGGCAATATGGCCTGATGGTTAGCATGATCGTCTCATGTGCCAGAGGTCCTGGGTTCGAGTCCGACCTCACCCACCCCTGGCATTTTCTGGAAGAGAAGGGCCCTGTGAAGTCTCGCGCTCATGTCGATTGTGGCATGTAAAAGAACCATGGAATTTCCAGTGGGATTTACCAAGCGTAATTTTCTGTATTTCTCTCCTTCTGGTTGCCCGTCAAAACTTGATCTTTTAGTCCATAGTGATTTTAACCTGTTTCACAATAATTACAGTTACAACCAATGTTCAACACTGTCATTTAGCCATGCGTAAAAACAAACATTTGAATGCAGCAGTAAGGTTTCACGTGGTCTAAACACTACACCAACATGTTGGTATCATAGAAACCTAAATAGAAAGCTTCTTTCCCTATTTTGTGCCTGGTTCAGTTAAACCTTGCCTTAAACGTTAAACTAGTTATTTTTAACGAATCAGACAGTCTGCGTTAAAGACTGGCCTTGTGAGACATATGGCTAAGTCTATCCTATTTTGTTGCCTTTGAAGGTAGTGATATCATTCAACCAGAGAAAATAGCCTTATTAACTAATGGATTAGTCAATCATTAATTAATTAATCGTACAGAAATAATTATCTGGACGTTGAATGAAAACTTGAAAATTGCTATCGAGAGTAACAATGTTCTAGGTTTTGTTTAACTTCCCGACTCTTACTCGGTGCAATTAACTTGGCTAATAGGATTAACCTTGGCGGCCTTTCCTTGGTTGAACGAACCTTTATGGAAACTTGGCGCCTTCTCTTATACCAGTTTTGGGTGGATTCCAATGACTGTGCTGTTAACATTTTTGTTTTCAACCGTCAAACGCGACGGAATTTAAAAGATGTACCTGTGTACACTAAAATTTTGAATTTTAAAATTTCTGAATTTTTAAAATTTTAAGCTTTAAATATTACATTTTTCGAATTTTGAATTTTTTTAAAATTGAAGTTGTCAGTTTTTGATTTTTGAATTTTCAAGTTTTAATTTTTTAATTTTTAAATATCGAAGTTTTTTTTTTTTTTTTTTTATTTTCGTGCAAATTAGTTCAAACTCTTGCCTGCACCCCAATGAATATTTAACAAACAGTTTACAGTGCTATGGAAGCATTACATGTTTGTGAAATTTAACCCTGTATACGTACAGAGTGCACTCACACGTTCTCGCGTATTTGTGATCGGGTGGGTCTACTCCGACCTTTGTGCATATTGGTTTTCCATTGGCTGTTGATTTGGCTGCCTCCACTGACGTCACTACAGTGCAGCTCAACAGCTTACGCACATGCGCACAAGTCAAACCGGAAAGGCTCTAGTGTGCGTGCTTCCAATGACGTCACAATGAGCTGTTGAATGACCAACCTTCCTGTGCAGTATCGTTTAGGGATGGCACGATACAAAAAATTGCTATCCCGATAAAGTTTTTAAAACTACCGCGATAAAACAAGTTTAGGGGCTGGAATAACCATTTAAATTTTATTAATTAAAAAAAATACCTCGGCTGAAGCCTTCCAGTGCAACCTTCACGAATGTGAGTTGTGTGGCACTCGCCATTTGGTCAGTAGATATGAAAATGTACTAGCCATTGTCCATTGCTTCCTCACCATGTAGAAACCATTTAACAGTCAAGCTGCTACTTAATGCGTTAATATTGTTTGCATGAAACAAACTCTCTTATAAGCGTAAGTGGCTAGCGATAGTACAGCACAATTGGTTGGAGAGCCCTTGTAATTCCGCCCGCAATTCCGCAAACGGCTTGTTTATAGCTGTTGATGTTTCCGAGATAGCACAATTTAAGTATCGGGGTTCGCACGATAATTCGATAAATCGGAAAAAGTGCGATACGATAATCGACAGAATACTTTATCGCGATATTATCGGATTATCAATTATCGTGCCACCCTACAGTAATGTTTTAAACCTCTTACGACGTCTTTCATGTGTTTGTGCATTATTTTGTTTTAGTGGTTCCTTCGCAAGCATTCCATTTCCCGTTGACTTCTGCAATCAATGCGCCGTCTCAGGATTGGGAGGATTTACCCACGCGCAAAAATGCTTCATGAACACAGAACAAACCGTATTCGACCATCATGTAGTGGTCAACTTTAAAAACTTCCTGCTCGACTGCAACTGTGACTTCAGCAACAGGTAATATTTATATTTAATATTTAATATTTATATAATATCTATAGTCGTTACCATGGCTGCCGGAATAAAAAAATTCCTAGGAAAAAAAAAAAACCTTGGAAGCACACCCCCCTCCCTCCGCTACGAAATAAAATCGTGGTAAAATACTACCCAGACAAAAAAAAGTCCCCGAAAAAAAAATTCCCTGACATGTCGCAGTTTGAGAAAGTCCATCGCGAGGTGAAATGTATTCCCTGCCTGGTGAAAATCGAGCCAGTGCAACTAACCTTATTTACAGTGGCCACAGTAACGTGACAAAACGACAACAACAAAAAACGAGTACAA
>JAHWFP010109646.1:18174-54047 GCA_023313725.1 Lithobius niger | reverse complement strand
CCCCCCCCCCCCCCCCCCCCCCCCCCCCCCCCCCCCCCCCCCCACTGCCCAAAGCCACTGAAAGAGAGAGCCGCATGCAAACCAACTTACAACAGGAAGACTTGCTCTAAATGGGCGAGCAAAGCGAGCGAAATTCAGTGCGTTTGCAAGGAGTACAGAAGACCAACTTGGTATGTCAAAGTTATCACGCATTAAAAATCAAAAGCGATATCGTTTGATGTGTAAGGTAAGGTTTGACTGATCCGAAGGCAAAACAGCAAAGGAACGCAAATTAACTTTCCTGTAAGGTTTCAGATACTGCAGTGTTGCTGGACTGATTAGTCCACGTGAAACCGTACTGCTGTATTCATCCATTGTACACGTAAGTAAAATTAAAACGACAGCCCAACTTTCGAAAACTTTGATGCCTAAACAAAGAAAGAATGATCTAATGGCTACACACTCAACTACTTTCACGGCTAAACTTTTCAGCTTTATTCAGCCAAGTCGTCACCTTTCTATTAATGACCCTACTGATGATACACGCACCATTTTTCAAGATTTTCAAGCACTTTTCCAGGCCTGGAATTTAATTATTTCCCAGGACAGTTCTAGATTTTCAAGGACACGTAGGAACCCTATATTACCTGCAGGACTCGTCTAAACACACTAAGACGATTTATTAGTTTTTAGCCATTTTTCAGCGATGTCGTTTAACCCAGTAAAATGCACCAATCATTAGCTAAAGCTAATGCGCCCAAAAGTAAAAACGGTACAAACATTTCAATGTAGCAGCAAGGTTTCACGTGGACTAAACAGTACAGCAACACTGCAGTATCTGAAACCTTACAGGAAAGTTTATTTGTGTTCCTTTGCTGTGTTTACTTCGGATCAGTTAAACCTTATCTCAAGCATGAAACGTGTTCGTTTTTGTTTTCTAATACAATTTAAAGCGGTGTTTGCCTATGTGTATGACGTCATCATCAACTTCTTTGAATGAACTGCTCTGCCTCAAAATCCCCGAGCCCTTCTTTTATTGCAGAATTACAGAGATATTTAATTCAGTTAAAGATAACTGCAATTCTTTTAATATAATAATATAATATTGGTTTGTTGCAAACGCAATCGGAATGGCAAGGACCTGGTGGTCACTGACTGCCATCCGATGTTAAAACTAAAAAAAAAAGAATAAAAAAAATAAATATAAATTACAAAAGTTAAATAGTTTAAAAGTTTAAAACGAAGATGATGGCTCGACTGCATAGGAAGGGTAGATGGTATTTGGTTGGGGTCACGAATGCCTTACCACCAAGGTTAGACCTACCAGGGACACAATGGTCCCCGATGGCGTCGCCAAACGTGAGGGACAAGTGATGGGGGGGGGGGGGGAAGCCGGGTATCATTGTCAATGTTTCTTACAAAATAATAAAATAATGTATTGTAGTTTAAAGCTTGGCCAAAACCAATTGTCAATCTTAATAAAAATAATAATAACAATAATAAAATTTCTTGCAATGAATACAAAGGTCAACTGGTGTCTGGTAATAATGATGTTTGCAATAGAATTATAGATATCTTTAGAAGAAATAGAGCTTCTGTAATTGAATTACAGATATCTATAAACGGCACCAAGAATTTATAGGGTTGGGGAGAATTTGTGACTGAGACCCATACTGAAACGTCTTAGATTCATTCCTATTAGTTCCGTCTGAGTTTATAGAGGGCGCCGTGAGTTTTTTTGTAGGAATTTCTACTCAGTTTTCAGACTAATATTAAACTAAACTAAACGAAACTAGCTTGTATTTAAGTATTATTTAGTTTAGCTTACTTGTAATGTAGTTTACTTTAGATTTTGGGCTGAAAAATGAGCAAAAATTACCAGACGGAACGCGTGGTGCCCTTTGAAAACACGGATGGAACTAATAAGAATGAATGCAACCTATTTCAATACGGACTTTTTAGAGTTACAAATTCTTCACACCAACCGGTATAATTTTTGATGGCACGTATTTACGGATATCTTTAAGTGAACGCTAACTATGCCTAATTCAATTACAGATATCTATAATTCAGTTAAAGATATCTGTAATTCAATTGCACATGTCTGAAATGGAATTATATACATAATTTATTCAAATGTTTTTTGACATATTTAAAGAATTGCAGCTAACTTGAACTGAATTAAAGATAGCCGTAATTCTATAATAAAAGAAGTAACGTTTTCCCATACAGGCCTAAATTGGTTAAAGGGCAATTACATCCATTTTGACATGCCTGTTTGACTTTTGGATCACTTACAGAATAACTAAACACAAGAATTGCGGTAAGAATACGTTACTTACGTCCGATATACTTACTTACTTACTGCATCACCAAAACACGACACGGAGATCGCCATTGTTTTGCTGGAACGCTCAGAAATTAATGCCGACAGATGTCACTTTTCAATTTCGACTCGCAGCCGATTGAGATAGCTGTATTGACTGTAAGGAGCTCAAGCGTGTGGCGGCCTTAGCTGGCCGGCAGTGTAGTAGCCAGCTAAAGCCGTCAGACGCTTGAGCTCCTCACAGTCAATACAGCTATCTCAATCGGCTGCGAGTCGAAATCGACAAGATCCGTCTGCCGGCATTAATTTCTACGCGTTCCAGCAAAACAATGGTGACCTCCGTGTCGTGTTTTGGTGATGCAGTAATTAAATTGTAACGTATTCTTACCGCAATTCTTGTGTTTAGTTATTGTGTAAGTGATCCAAAATTCAAACATGCATGTCAAAATGGATGTAATTAATTGCCCTTTAACTAAAAGCAACACTATACGATAACCTGAAAATGCGATGTGGGAATTTAAAAACAGTTGATGGATGCTATAGCGGGAATTACGAATTAGGAACCCTAAGTCTTACCTTGTAATACGACAAATGCTACGGCGAAGTACATCAGAAAAAGATGAGTCGTCATTGTAGGTGATTTTTTGTAGCTGCACTCTCAACACAGAATCTAGGTCTTTTCCCTAAGCCAGCAGAAGAGCCAATAGAGTTGCCCAGTGTCTGTCAAACAGTTCAACTGACGCTTTCACTGTTTACTTCTCTGTTGCGAACGTGTTTTGTGAGTTTGAAATTCCAGAAGTCGGCAGATTGGTAACAGGCAGTCGAATTTCTAACTCTTTTGTTTTAACTTCCTGCGAGGCATGAAGATATTTTTAAAAATTTGGAATGTGAGCCACTTTACTCTTCTGAAAAAAAAAAAGAAACACTGGAGCTACCATTTCTGAAAGTAGTCCGATTTCGCCTGGTTAGGAATTACGAAGTAACGCCACATTTAGGCAGGAAATATTAGGAAAGTGAGAACTTTAAAAAAAAAAAAGGGGGGTGGGGGGGGGTGCCCGGGGGAGGGGGCTTGTCGAAATCCCAAAAGTCCATTCTCAAAACGTTGAAAATTAAAATGCAAATAAGATCATCTACATTTGTTTTGGTACAATAGCAGACCATTTTTAACTTTTAAATACAAAAATAATACAGCGTAGAGCATTTTATACAATAAAAAGAAAGAATTTGACATTTGCCGATTGTACATTTTTTTGGTATAATAGCAGACCATTTTTAACTTTTAAATACAAAAATAACAGCATGCAGCATTATATACAATAAAAAGAAAAAAATTAGAAATTTATTCAATAAAACACAGCGTGTGGTGAGGGTTCGTGTACGTACATAATCTACAGCATTAAAGTTGAACGATGTGCGGGCGTGCGTGTTTGTATGTCTACTCCTCTGGAACGAAGGCCCCTACAAAGATGAGAGTAGTGCGAAATGAAAGAAAATCGGAGCGAAGCGAGCGTCGCTCTTTATGCGGTGAGTCTTTAGGTTTTCTTTGTGGTAACATCACACCGAAACTACTGAATCGAATTTGATGAAATTTTGTTCCCTGAACAAGTCCAACTATAGGAGTGTCTTTTTTTCTTCAGATCGAAAATCGGGTATAGTTTGGGCCGGAATTTAAGGAAAATCAATCGGAAATTGTTAGAAACCAATTGTTAGCAGCAGTGGCAATGGTGGCAGAATGCCACCGGCCCCCAGCCTCAGGTGGCCCCCGAAAAAAAAAAGAAAAAATATTTAGATTAAAAAAAAGGCTCTGTTGGAATACACTAGTTAGTTATTCAATATGATATGAACTTTATTTTAAAAATGAATTTCGAGCCTCCCCATTCGTCCATCCCCCTAAAATTAAAAAAAAAAAAAAATGGGAGACCATACGAAAAATTTCTCAAAGTCTGAAAGTTTTTTTTTTTCAAAAAAGTTAATATTGGGACCACTTGACTGGAGTAAGAAAAAGTTGTTGACTATGAAAAAAATGTAACAAAAATTAGAAAAAAGTATGGACTTGGACATTTTTCAGCTCGTACGTTTTTATGAGCCATCCTATATTTTAAGGAAGGGGGCTACCAAGAGCTAATTGGCCACGGGCCCCACCTAACGTAGCTATACGCCACTGATTATAATAATTGTTAAAAACCAGTTGTTAGAAATAGTTCTTGATGAACGTGGCGCTGTGTCTGGCCTAGATGTGTCTGGTATGTGTCTAGATGGAAATGTGACGGTACTTTGGTGCTTGGTGGTTACGTATTTTGTAATTTAGAATGAGTTTGGGTGCGTGGCTTAGGGCCGAGACCCATAATAAACAAATTGAAATTGATGAACGTTAATATTGTAACAGCGTGCTTAACAAGCACGAAGCCAAACTGGGTTACAACGATGAGAAGGACAATTCGGCTACAAAAATCCACGGGAGAACTCCAGGATCTGTGGCATGCCACAATCTACATGAGCACGAGATACTACAGGGCCCTCCTCGTCCCGACAATAACAGAGGGTGGCTGGTTGGCAAAGGGTAGCGTGTTGTTGTTGTTGGTTTTAAGAAGCACGAATCCAATCTGGGTTATTTCCCCCCACGAAGATGAGAGGAACAATTTAGCTGGAGAAATCGAAGCGGAAAACCTAGATTGATTGACTGATGTTTATCGAGCAATCGGTCTTTATCTAGACACACGCTAGTGTGTCGTGCCAAGTTAGGCAACAAACATCACAACAATCATCACTTCAATCCAATTGTCGAGGTTGTAAACCATTGTAGCGCGACGCCATATCTTGAAGCATAGTTGGCCACATTTCGGGTACTTGGGGTAAAATAATGATGCGGTACAAAAGCTTAAATAGTGTTAAAATCGAGAGCAATGACCCACCTGACAAAAATTAACTCGTATAGGAGTGTCAGCTAAGCTTTCTATGCGAAATCTGACCCTCAATAAGGATGAAAATGTGTTACTAGTTACTAGCTAGCTAGCTAGTCCGCTCATCCCCATGTTAAATCCCATAGGGTGACTATTCACAGGGGTAGCATAAATATAAGAGGACGTGTATATAATTCGCTCCTGAGGTTTGACCTCGGTCTCCCATGTTAAAGCTGAAATTTGGAAGCTTAATTTCTCCGCCGTCGTTCAACATTTTCTACTGAAATTTGGAATGTAAGCCTTGTGGGACTTGCCCAACACGTGTACCAACTTTTATCAATTTCCGATTTATCAGTTTGGAGATCTGGACTTTAGCTGGAATCGTGAGTTTCATTTTTGTCTTATACGGTGGTGGTGGTGGAGATGGACTTTGGACACGTTTATACAATGGTCTCTACAGACTAAACCATTTGTCGTAGAAAGCTGGTTCATTAGCTCATTTGAAAGATCTACTTCCGGAGATGTGCCCTTTATAGAAATAGAAATTTCAATTGGTCGTCCCGTTCCGGAGTTACGGAGCCCTGAACGATCCGTTTTATTGACTGTTATACATTGTTTTAAACATTGTTTTTAAGCAACAAACGCCAGACGGAAACGGTAAGCAAATGCTAACAATGCTGGTAAGCCAACAATTTACTCGTACGTAAAGAGGAAGCATTTATATAATGATTTCACGTCATTCTCCCATGTTAAAGCTTAAGTGTCCGTTGACCATTTGGCTTGCCGTCCTAAATTACAAATACGGACAAAGCCGGTGATAGATAGCTGCGAACAAACCAACTACCAAAAGAAAGACTTGCACTGGATGAGCGAGCGAAATTCAGTGCATTTGCAACGAGTGCAGACAACCAGCTTGGTATGTCAAAGTCTCACGAATTTGAAAACAAAAACGAACTCGTTTGATGTTTAAGGTAAGGCTTAACTGATCCGAAGTCAAAACAGCAAAGTAACACAAATAAACTTTCCTGTAAGGTTTCACAGACCGCAGTGTTCCTGTACTGTTTAATCCACGTGAAACCTTACTGCTGTATTCGACCATTAGACACGTAAATAAAATCAAAACCTTACCCCAACTTTTAAAATTGTTGTAAGAATAATATAGTGCATAATACAGGCTACACACTCGCCTACTTTCGGGGCTAAATTTTTCATCATTATTCTAGTCCGGTCGTCTCCTTTCCGTTCATCCTATTGATACATACACCAGTTTTTAAGATTCATATTCAAGATTTCAGGACTGGTATTTCATTTTCAACTATATTTCCAGGATTTCAAGGAGTCGAACAAACCCTGAATTAATCTGTAGGTCTGTACAAAGCACACTAAATGTATGGTTATTACGATTTTTCAGCGATGTCCTTTAGCCAAGTAGAATGAACCAATCAGACAGTGTTCTAAAGTAAACACTGTAAAAATATGTGAATACAGCAGTAAGGTTTCACGTGGACTAAACAGTACAAGAACACTGCGGTCTGTGAAACCTTACACAGGAAAGTTTATTTGTGTTACTTTGCTGTTTTTACTTCGGATCAGTTAAACCTTACCTTAACATCAAACGAGCTCGTTTCTGTTTTCTAATATATATTTCGCTTGTGAGCAGACTAACGATGATGACGGATTATTAGGGACCAGCATATGTCACGCCGGGGTGACAACTAGTATAAATTAATTCGTAATAAGGATAATGTTTCCTCTTCACGTTTCCACACAAAGTGAGGATGAATTGTTGACTCACTGCATTGTTAGCATTTGTTTCAGTCTTTAAGATTCCCGAAGTTAAGCAGCATTGGGCTGGATTGATACTTGGGTGGGTGACCGCCTGGGAATCTGGCTGTTGCGGACATAGGGCCTTAGGGCTACGGGCAGATGACCAGGAGTGGTTAACGCTCGTTAAACCCCTTTAACGTCTTTAAGTCTACGCCTTGCGGCTGCCGTTTGCCGATTGGCATGATTCCCTAATAGCAATGTTTAAAACAAAGTAAAAACAATAAAACTGATCGTTCAGGGCCCCGTACTCCGAAATGGCTCGACCAATTGAAATTTCTATTTCTTTAAAGGGTACATCTCCGGAATAACAATCTGTTGAGTTTTCTCATGGTTCACTGTGTGCTAAAGGTACCAAACTGACGCTTGTTTGGATTGGCGATTTTGGAAACATGATAGACGATGCTCGATTGCACACAGGATCGCAAATGGCACACTTAGTCGATGATAAAATGTTTACGGATCCATATACAGAACCCTTAAGCTGATTGCCAGAATTTGGGCGGAGCAGAATTTAGGATCAAATAATACGAACTGAAAAAAGACATTAGAGCTCACATCCCCAAACTCACAGCTAGCTGTGAAAGGAAACAAATAAAAACGTATTAGAGTTCACTCAAACACAACGAACTATTATTTGAACTCCAATTCCAGGGAACAAGGACTCAATGATAATGTCAGAAAGTGAATGCAGTTTGTAGTGTTTAATGTTTGTTTGTAGGGGGTGTGCGTGTGCATACTTATTTGTATATTATACAGACTTTTTTTAGTATTAATTTGTGTTTGTTGTTTTATATTTTAAGAATGTTTCGTGTGAGTGGCTGTATGTGTATTTTGTGAAGCAAGCACTCCTAGTTAAGGCAATTTTAAATTGCTTGATGTTGTGTTTGAAGGTTTGTTTTAGTTGTAGTTCTTGTGAGTAATTACGAGTTAATTTTGTGTTATGTATTTTTATTTTTCAATTTTTTAGGCATTTTGCTTTTTACGGCGTTCTCTTTCATGAGCGTGTCATGTTGCATTTTGAGTGCATTTTTGTGTGTGAAATAGCCAACAGTTTTGTTTGTTTGATTACTGATGTACTACACGTATACGTAAGCATGAAGGCTGGCATATCACAATCCTTGTCCCATGAAATTGGAGTTCAAATTATAGGTCGCTGCATTCGAGTAAGCTCGAGTCGGTTTTTATTTGAATCTGAATCGCTGCTTCCTTTTAAAGAGGCGGTGAAAACAACTTTTCGAAGCTTGGCAGTCCATGAAGGCTTTTGTGCTAGACGGCAAATTATTGGGTAAACTTATAACGATCGTGCTTTACCTTATTTTCCGACTTAACTACTATCATCTTATCACTACATTCATCAACGACTTTCTAGTTTTCTTTAAACTCACTAGATGCAGAAACTTTGCGATCGTTGGTTTCTTTGTTATCAAATGGCAAAGTTTTACATGGCACATCTTTCTTCCTTAGCTCCGAAACGGTGTTGGAGCCCATTGGTAGATAGTGGAAGCAGCGGTGTCGAAGCGTTCAATCAGGCTACATTTCTTGAGGGGAGAAGGGAGCTACAAACTGAGAGTAAAGTTTCTCGAGATCATTAAATTTGCTACTGATCTGGTGAGTTGGTTTGGGATAACTTTGCTTCCATAATGTCCATCCTGGCGGCGTTGACGGAAACTTTGGCAGATTTATGCACTTTGGATTACCGACCTGAAGTTGCTTGGTGGGAGTGTGGCAGAATCTCTGGACGGAGACATTCCTTCAAGTGATGCAGCCACAGATGGCGTTCCTTCGGCTGCAGTTTTGCTCACCTCTTCAGTTTGCTTAAGAAACATCACACTCATTTTATCGGAACGTGGGTGGATTTTATTTTTTTGGGAAAAATTTTCTTGGAAGACTTCGATTGGATGGTAGCGGAACCGCTACGTTGCTCCTTCTGCTGGTCAGAGCATTTCCAAGTGTAAATAAAATGCTTGCTTTCAGCATCATTGTATAGTAAGATGATTTCACACTTTAAAACTCTCCAAATTACATTCACTACACGATGGGTGAAAATCAACTGGACGCTTGCGATGGGTGCACCCCAGGAAGTTACCTGAAACAATGACCTCTTTAAAACGGCTTCTCTTTCCATTTTTTCAGCAATAGCAGCTAGCGACTATGTAGTAGCAGAAACGCAGCACGGTCGTTATACTTCCGTGGCCAAAAGCAATACACATGGAAAATGGTGGCGCTCCTTACATTATAGACAAATGGAACAGGGTTCGCACATAACAGAGAAGCCATTTTCAAGGCTAAGTTACACCTAATTTCAAGGATCTTTACAGTAAACTGTCAAAACTACCTTTTAAATTCCAGTATTTGCCTGATGTCGCTGTTGGCACCAGTGTGTTCTTAGTTTGCAATAACACAATGGCAAACATTACGTCCTTCCCCTCCCCAATGGACAAGGAGAAATAACGCAACTAACAGACAGTAGAGCAGCACTTGCTCGCAGCCCTTTCTGGCAAAATTTGTCTGCACTGCACTGCACCTCTGTCTCCAGTCCAATCCGAATAGATTCAGCTGAGAAACTATTTCGATTCGTTTCATTAATTCTATATCTAAATAATATTACTGTTACAGCATTAACTGCATTCCAAAAAAAAATTACAAAATCCAAGGGCATTTCTAGGCTCCGACAACAAAAATTCCAATTTTCAATGTTTTTCAAGCCTTGAATTTTGGGTTTTCAAATTGAAGGCTTTTCAAGGAGGCCGTATACGAACCCTAATGGAAGCAGCGTCCCTGGCGGAAAGCTAGATTATTATAACTTAGAACTATGAATTATGGGCATTTATCGACATAAAATAAGCAATTTTAGAAAAAGTACTACAGTTCAGTATTTTGTAGACAGTAAGAAATATTTGTTAATGCAGGCCTATGGAGAAGCAGTTCTGCATAAAGAATACATTGTTTCATCCTCAGATTAGTTGAGGCGGTTAGTTCAGAAGTGGTGCAAGTCCATTTTGAGATAATTAAGGTTAGACAAACGAACCCATTATAAAAATCACTGTTAATTAATACTTAATGGTGAAAGGTGAGGCATTTGAGTCCGGTATAGTACATGAAACTGTGAAGACTGCAAACTTGATATCCCAAAATCATGGGCGTGGCAGCAGTCTACTCACCACCCCAACAATAGCATGTTGAACACAGAAAAAAAATAATTTTTTTTTATTGCATTTCTGGATTGTGCAAGTGATTCTAAGCAACTTTCCCTTTTACACAACCCATCTAACTATATAACATTTGGCCCTATATAAAGTGGGCACTTAGAAAAAAAAAAAAGAAGGAATGACCCTGTGGACTTAGGCAAAAAAGTGCAAAAATCGAAATTTTTTAAATTAAATTTCTGGACTCTACAAAGTAGTTCTGAAAAACTTTCCCTTTGACACCACACGTCTATCTCGGCAAATTTAGATTTTAGTCTAGGCATCGATTGGACTTAGAAAAATTCTGTGACTTGCACCACCTGTGCTCCAAACTTGGACAAATTTTCGATTAGTGCACAAGAAGATAACTGATATCACCGGGCCAATAACTGAAACTAGGAGATACACCACTTATGAACTATTAGAAAAAGATATTACGATATTATTCGGAAAATGTACCTCAGTTTTTTCGAAAAGTGGACTTACACCACTTGTGAACTAACCGCCTCAGTTATGCACTAGTAAAACCCGGATGCTGACAACTTTCGTTGGAATTTTTCCTTACAAGATGGCACTGCATGTCGTGATCGCGTCAGTTTTTAGCGAAAAACTGTAAGCTCAAAAGTTAAGATCAGACGGGTTCTGTGAAGCAAACCATTTTTTTTTTTTTGTGTGAGGCCTCAGGGACTGAGCCAAAAGGATGAGACGTCGAATCTTGTTACTTCAGGGTTTTAAAAATTGGACGTCTGGACTAGAAGGGATTGATACACGCCTTTGCCTACAATGTCCGAAACAAACACAAACGTCCCAAAAAAAATTCGACACGCTTTTACCAAGAAATAGTTTATTGTAAAAATAGTGATCATCTCCCATCATACTGTCACAACAAAAAAAAGTATAAATTAATGAATACATGAGTAATTAATGGAAATACTGTATAATAATTATTGTTACACTGCATTAGACTCTGTACCACACACGGCAAGTATTGCAAAATGTAAATATTATTCCAATACCTTGTTTTTCTATTTGCAAATAAAATCAAGTATTCACATACATTACTTAATGCATAATTCACCAGCCGCCACAAATTGCGAAATTAATTCAAGTATCTAGTAAAGTAATTGCACGAGATGCACTTTATCACCAAGTTCTCAAGATAATGCTTTAGAAAAGAGTAAGGATAAGGGGAAAATAGGGCAACAGCAAAACACCACATACATTTATTTTAAAGAGCGTATAATGAATGGTGAAGCCACATGTTTATTCAAAAATCACTAATGATCAGATCATCGATCAACGTTTATAACTGAAATTCTATTTGAACTGGGTAACCTTTTCTGTTCCAGTAGTCAACACTCAGTTCATGAGAATTAAAGCAAGTGCACTTCATCTGTTATTGCCGTTTTATAATCAATGCTATATATATTTCCGGAGCAGACTGGAGCTACAAACATAAAACGAGCCATAGGAAAGGGGGGCGGGGGGTACTTAGGAATTTTCACATAAAACATAGTTGAACCAGAAGCTTATACTATAAGCATGTACGTGCTTTGTTGGTGGCGACCCGATGGGTTGCTACTTACGACTAGCATTTTAGGTAACAGCATATTAATTCAATGTTATTACTTCAAATCATTTAAACTCATATTACTACTTAGACATTTTAGTTCAGTTTAACTTACGTCAGTTAAGGCCATGCAAAGTAGAACATTTGGTTTACAGGTCCGTGCACGTGCCTTATATTTATTGTGGATCAAAACTTTTTACCTGAATCTTGGCCCAACAGCTAAAAATTATATTTTCGCCAAATTTTGACATTTCAATGTATCATTTTAACCGGCTTCAAATAAGCTTTTCAATGATGCAAATTTCAAGCATCTAGCTGAAACTCCTAGACGACATGGGCGAAACGAACACGGTTTCAACACAAATAACATATTTGCAAATTGTTATTTTTTTTTTAGGCGGACTGCACACTTTTCAAGCTTTGAGCTTTACATGTTAAGGAAATGTGGTCTGTTAAATAAAACTAAAAAAAAAAATAAAAAAAAATGCTTGGTGCTTTTAATTTACAAACTCAATCGAAAACCAAACAATTTTGTTTACGTGGCCTAACTGTAGCAGTAAATGAGACAAATCATGGCAAATAATTATGGCAATGCAAAGTTAATTGTTTGGTTTACAGGAGCGTGCAGGTGCCTCAAATTATCGCGGGTCAAATTTATCTCAATCTTGGTCCACCCGCTAAAATTCATATCTTTGCCAAATTTTGATCGTATTTGACATTCCAGTATACCATTTTAACCGGCTCGAAACGAGCTTTCCAATGGTGTTAATTTCAAGCCTCTAACTCAAACCACTAAGAAGTTATTTGGCCAAAAGTAAAATATTTTTAATACTAGACAACATAAATATCACATTACCTGAAGATTGTACCTTTTTAGGCTGCCTTTATACTCTTTTAGCTTTGAGCTTGGTACATAAAGAAATGTGGCCAGTTAAAGTAAAGCTAAACCCTCCCATCTTAAATTTCAGTACCGTTAATTAGGACACTTAAAAAACATGCGAGAGGTACGAAAACCACTTAGGCTTTATGTTATTACGTAGTAATGAGTCTAAATCTTCATTCTAGCAGACAAATTCTTCGTTCGTGCAGTCAACACAACCAAATCTCGTTAGTGTGACGTCACACTTCATCACCTGTTGGCGCATGTGCCCAACAAGCTCAGGCAAGATCGCACTCGGCTCTCACATTCCTTACTGCTAGCGAAGAACAGATTCTTTCAAATGAAGTGCGCGCCCCCTAATCTGCTTCTCCCTCTCCACGAGCAACAAGTGGACACGATCCGATAGCTTATCTCCCCAGCATTTTGGCTTGAGTTAATTACCGCCTAACCGAACGAACTTTCACGAGCTTTGTAGCGGTAACAGTCACGGTAGCTACTTTCTTGAATGCTTTAATTTAATAAATCACGTAGAGATTGAAATTTGGTTCGCGCTGCTATGGTCAGAGCGGTTCGGTCTCGCAGCCGCCATGTTAGAAGCACAAGCCGGCGCGCACTCGCTAGTATGCTGCAATGACGTCATTCCTCCAAGGTCCAAGGTGATGAAATGTGACGTCAGTAACATGCGAGGAAATCGCGTTCGCTGTCTCGCGCCGTGGAAACATCAAACTTAGATTCTAAATTAACTATTGCTTAATTAATACGAATGTTGGAAACTTCGCGCAACTTGCATCTTGTTTTTTTCGTACCTAACTAACAAAAGTGAACTTTAAGATGGAAGGGTTGTTTCCCTTTAAATAAAATAAAATGCCTGGTGCTTCCATTTTCAACCTTGCCCGTAAACCAAAAATTTTTTGTATAGTATGCTTGCTTCCACTTATGAACAAGGCGAGAGGACTACAGCATGTAACAGCGTTAGCTCAGCAACCCCTTTCAGCATAAATTGTTTGCAATGCACATCTCCATTCCACTCTGCAGACCAACCTGCCGGAAACATTCTTCACTGTAGAAACTGCTTTTGGTTGACTAGCAATTGTATCAATTCAAGTACAGTGACGAATAGCATTCCATCAATCATTTTACATTGACAAAATTCAAGACAATTCAATTCAGAGAGCAAGGGAACGTGACATCGTAAAAACGAAACTTGGTTGACCGCTGGATTTCCCTTGACTAACTTAATGGCTTACATAGAAATTTTTGCATCTCAGGTTGATGCATCATCAGTAAGGCTTGGCCAATACTGATATTGGCATCGGTTTCGGCAAACTATTTGTTAAAATATCGTTTTTTTGCGATGTTTTCGCCAAAAAATTACCGTTTTTGCCATTCCAATACGTCATTCGAACCGTAGTTTCGAGAGCTTTCCAATGGTGTTAATGTCAGAGCGATAGCTTCAGTCTTTCTCAAATTATTTAACAAACACGCACTTTACTGCAAGAAGCTTGCTCACAGAGATTTGAGATTGGAAATTTTTCATCGAATTTCGTTTCTGACTATAAAAGAAACATTAACTTTACGGCGAGTAATGAATTGAAGTATAGGCATTGGTATCGGTGAAGAAGCATCAGATGGTGAAAGTTGGGATCGGTCGAGCCTTAATCATCAGATATCTGGTGTAGCTTCAAGTTTCCTAATGATTCGGTGGACGAACATCAAATGCCAGTTTTAATCCTCGTAAAATTTAATTTAATATGGTATTAAATTATGTTAGTCGTGGGAAATCCAGCAGCCTGCCTGGTTTTGTTCTTATGAAAACAATTCAAATAGTTGACAATAAAAATTGTTATTTTCAAAATTTTCCCACCTTGAATTTTTAGTCACTGGTCTTTTCAAGAATACAACACAACGCGTGAACAATGCCAAGACATTCACTTCTTTTTTTTTTTTGGCAGTTATTCATTTCTGTAAGGCATATTTTTTTAGTATGGTACTTCCCGAATCTGTTTCTACAGAACACGTACAATTTCCATGTAGGCCTAGTATTGTGCACAATTTGACAACTGCTTGAATAAATTCACCACGATCACAAAACAGCCTGCATAGTAAGCAAAGACATTCAAGTTGGTGTAGGGGCGCATTAAGTGGCGCTGGAATAACAATTTATTTTTTAGTATCGTAGCTTCCATTCATTTATTATTATGCATAACTAAGTATATACACTGCAATACTTGTGTGTGAAACAAAATCCGATACTGCACAATATTCTTTTAATACTGCATCAATAACAATAGCAAACCATCAGCCAGTACGAAAATTCAACTATAGGTTTTGCGACACCAATAATTACTCAAAAACAAACACAGCTTCTCAGGCATAAAATCAGACTGCAGGAAAATGTTGACCTGTCCCCCTCCCCCCGCGCATTTTAGATCTAAATTAGACACGCTATCTAACAGCTTTTAGAACTGGAGTCACTTGCACGATATCGATTCAACTTGGGTATCACAAATCACCATTTTTGAAATGATGACAAGGCTTTCTGGCAACCCTCTCCAACGTCGGCAGCGGCAACTCGGATTTTAGCCCCACTCGCCAAGACGGCGACTAGCAATACAGGCTGACACTCCAAAACCGATACCTAGGGAGAGTGCAAGTTACAGACGAACGGTTTATGGCGTTGGGCTCAGATTTATAAGGGCTACACACTCATTGTTCTTGCAGTAATATGTGATAAACCATGTTCCACACAAGAAGCAATGGTTAACTGGCAAATAGAAACTAAGAAACGGAGAGTATTTTCATGAGGTCCCTCCGACATTCGAGAGGGTTGCCTTCCAGTAAATAAATCTATAAAAGAAATGTACAGACAATTTAAGATATGAGCAACCCATGCTTGGAATAATGAAATGCGACCACACACCATTAAAGATCCAGTAAACAGAAGCTGAAACACATTTTCTACAAACTTAGTTCAATATGAAACTTTAAAAAACCGCGGTTTTTTTTATACCAAAATTGAGACAAATTGCTAAACAACCGTCACCGATGTCGGTCACCATTCGTCAAATGGCAGGCGAAATTCATCACGTGGCGACTTATTTTTAGCACTGCTGGCCACAACAGCAACCGATTAATGAGCCCGGATGCTGAAATTGTCATGTCTCGGGAACCGTACTAGCTAGGAACAAGCGGTTTGAATCGTTGTGTGTAGGGCAGTACAACCAAGCGTGCAATATTGTTACTAGTCTCTTTACCTGATGGTTGAGTTAGATTAATGCAAACAATGTCTAAACGTTGAGCAGCAGCACACCTGCTAAAACTATTTCTACGTGGCGAGGAGGTAATAGACAATGACGAGTGATTTTAATGTCTACTGTCCAAATGGTGAGTGCCGCACAATTCACATCGGTGAAGGTTGTTGGGCAAATCAGTATGATTTTTAATGCGAGTCTAACATTCACATAATTCACGATCATTTAAGTCACCCGCACGTACCACCAAACTGAATTTTCCATGATCCATCAACTTTAAATGACACAAGTCTTAATGGATGTTCTCTTTCCACTTTTGATGATTTACTGTGAATAATGTCATTTATGCGATTAAGGCCATTTCAAAAAAGAAAATTGCTTCCGGGTATCGACAAAAATCCTCCACACCAACGTTTCCCTACCCCAGTTCCCTAAGCTTGCGCTGTAACACGGTGTACACGTGTACAGGAGCAGCTCAAGACTTTACACATTCCACAAACAATTAATAAAATCCAAAATAGGTTATAAATTGTAATTTCGATCCTATTAACTCCGTCTGTCACTAGTTGAGATACACGACGCTAAGACATCGACTCCCTTTTATCCAACTTCCAAATCCTTTATCGCACATATACGTAAATGTTATGAAGGTCTTATAGGCGGCATTCTTGCAAAATAAAACAAAAGACAAAAATGTGAGTGAATTCAAACCTAATCTAAATATGTGTAGAGCTTAATTTGCACCACTGTGCGGTGAGGCGTGTCACAAAGATGATTCAGTAGCAACGTCTGCCATTCAATACAGAAGTGAGCGATTACTGCAACAATGCTGTATAATAATTATTTACACATTCCTTTCGTAGTATACCAAACTTTCAATACACTCAAGATACAAAAAACTTTATAACTCAGTCATTGATAAGTAGCCAATGCACAAATTTTGCAAAACTCGTTGATAAACACAATAGCCATTTAAAAATGTGCACACTGTAAACTGCAATTCTCAGAACTTTCATCACATAAATGAGGTTTCATTGCATAACAGGATTCGTACAAGGAATATGTTTTAGGTCGCAGATGTTAAAAAGTTGGAAATCCACAATTTTATTAGAGTAAATCAGTTTGTGACTGATGTGCCTATAATTAATTCCGAGTGCTAAATTTTAGGCCTGCACATATTATAAATTTTATTTGTGAAATCCTCTTAATTATGTTTAACTTAGCTTCACTTAAAAATTAGACCACAAGATGTAGGAATCAGGTCTCGGACGATGTTTTTTCAACATAGGAATCATCACTTTTGCACGTAGCCGAGGTGCATCCTTAGAAGAATTACCCAATAAATTTCAGTTTTTTTTTTGCAAGACTATACAACTAAAATGTTGCTTCTTTAACAATCAGACAATAGTAGCTTACTGCTTGGTCAATGATGTAAAATGGACAAGGAGGGAGGAAGAATACAGCATATAACAGCCACTGGAAGAGTGTTTACTTAGCAGCCCTTTCTGGCCGAAATATCGCCGGTTCAGTCCGGTTCACAGATGAAATGCATTAGGCTGACTAATTAATTTTTATTTATTTACTAGCAATTGTGCCCGGCTATGCCCGGGGTTTTGTTTCGGCCATGGTTGTTTCCCAGTTTTCGGTCGGGGTGATCTGAATGTTCTGCGACAGGCAATTTTTCTTCCTGTAATACTCTCCTTCCCCTCTCATCCGTTTATTTCCATCCCCCTTTCCTCTCATCATCTCCATGCCCTCTTCCTCAGCATCCTCCTCCTCCATATACCAGATTCTGTAAAAACTGAATTGGTGTCTATCCCAAACAACCCCCCAAAAAAGTACCATTAAGGTTTAGTTAATGCATAATGGTAACAGATGGACTGCTCCTCCCAATCCAGTCTCTGTAGTGATTATATCATTGGAAGGCCAATAGCTGGGCTAACAGACGCACTGCCCCACACATGGTCATTTCCTGTTGAGGTTCTGATCATCAATTCAGTACATCATGATGCAACGTTTCGTACATCACGGTATATCAGCGGACGCTGTGTAAAGATACACTAAAGCACCAAAATGTTGATTCCGACGTCAGATTTCTATGTGGACAAATGATGTGACCAGATATCCGATGCAAACACCAGTGCATCTCTTATGATGTACCTCACTACTGTTTCGATGCTTATGATTTTTATCACGGTTTCTACGCACTCGATATAAATAGAACTAAAACAAGAGTTTACACTGCAAGACATTGGCGATATCTTCGTTTTGAAAGTGGATGAAGATGAATTTTGAGCAATGTGATATCGATACTCTGGAAGGAGTCCCACGCAGTACCAATGTATAAATTTTCTTAACATTTTCTGGTTTTGCCAAGCAAAATTAGCTTTTCCTTAACTTTGCGTATAGTTTCAGTAAAATTAAGAGCTAAAAACGTCAGTACACACCCTAATTGCATTCTCTACTTATCAGAAACTGGGTTACGAAGTTGAAGTTTTGTTACCGTACAGTCAAAACTCTTTACGACAAATTTTCTGTAATAAAAAAACGTGAATTAGAATTGACTGTGTTATATAAGAGATTGAAAATTAGTTCTATATACAGTATTTACTATAATGGAATTCTTTATAAAGGTTTCGACTGCACCGTAACAAGCATAAACACTAAACTAACGTGCTTCTACAAAGTCAAGTTGCGTCTCACTGCACACTCACGGTGATGAAGAACCCCAAGACAACAGCCACTCGAGAGGGCTGCCACACTTTAACCAAGGGGTAGCAGTTGTAGTCAAATGGTTCAATTCTGGTTGACTTATCAGAAGCGTGAGGTCATGGATAAACCGTGCACACAGGATCACTAACCAAAAGCCATGTTCAACCAAACGTTACGTCTATTCACATTTGGACACTAACGTATGCTGTTGTCGACCCTATCAGAATAGTGCTCGCCACAACACTTTAATAAAACATTAAGTAAACGGCATGTACGTGACGATGCTATACTTGACAGTAGGCTGCGTAGCTTGTGTTGTTGCCACTGTATCAACACGATGCCGAATTATAAAATTAAGCGTTTTGTACAAACAACATGGCACACTACCACGCCATTACTGTTTGTTTTGTGAACTCACCGGAGCAATCGCCAAACGAGTGCCAGTCACCACCATAGAGTGTATACTCGTAGTCCTGCCAGTTTTTATATACACCCTGATGCACTTTGGGTAGAAATACGACACGGCATTGCATATTCTTCTCTGTCTCCGCTTCAGAATACACTTGTGCACTTTGGGATAGCTGCTTACAGGTTTACTTGATCAGGCACCGATTGTGAAAAAAGAAACAACAACCAAGTCCATCATCTTGTTGTTATTGAGTTTTTCAACACATTTTAAGGCCTCATTTTGTCGGGGGCCAATCATCAGTGGTGATTTGTCTCCCATATTGCATCAACCTGCAACAGAAAATATAAAACAGAATACTTTCGTTAGTCAAGTGCGGCTGTCGGATATACAGTACCGTAAATTGCATCTTCAATGCCCACAGGCTTACGTACAACAAAGAGGTCACTGGTTTATCCAAACTGCCGCACAGTGAACGTTTACGACGACTCAAGACTTCCCACCCTGGCTTATAGACGTTCTCGCGGAGACTATTAACTCTAATAACCCACTTGACAAATCTTGACATATTGTCACTGATGATCTTAGGACTAGAAACCACGGAGCTAAGGTTGTGAAACAACGTTGCCGGACATCACTACGACTGTGGAATAAGCTACCGGCGGAAGTTGTAAAAGCCCCTTCCATGCTCACACCCAAAAAACATCTTGATATTGTGTTACCCTCCTTTATACCACCCTACGAATACAAAAATTAGTAGTAGGGGATATTCGACGCCATAAGCCAGCAGCCTTTCTGTCGAATTTTCTTTCAAATTCAATTATTTTGGCAAAAATTGGAGATGGGCGTTTAACTAGACTATTTCACAATTTTTACCTGAAAACATTTTAAGGAGGTGGGGTTTAACTTCGCACGGCCATTTAATGTACGATTTACAGTACAGTACATGAATTTTTACGGTACGCTCAAATGATACACCAGAAAGCGTCAATATGCTTCCAATAACCATGACAAATTGACATGTGAACCGTTTTGCTAAACACAAGAATTGTGGTAGGAATACGTTACGTACGTCCGACACAACAATTTCATTACTGCATCACACAACACGTAATGGATGATGCCATTGTTTCGCGCGAAACAACCGAAATTAATGCCGACAGATGGAGCTGTGCAGTTTCGACTCAAGTGCTGACGGAAGCCTACTAAGATAGCTCTGTTGGCTGTGGGTAGCTCAAGAGTCTGACAGCCTTCTTTGGCCAATGCTGTCGTGCTGTTCGCTTACCAGTTATTGAAAAAAAAAAGGGGAGGGGGTCGTCAGTCACATGTACTTATCTTCGAATCTACTCGATCCAAACAACTTCATTTACGAATGAAGATTTTTTTCGTGCAGGTGCTTGCTTGAAGCAAACTCATGCGGCTTGTGTCCAAATGCAGCTCCGACACGTGTACCAATTCAAGCGGCCAATATCTATCGGTAACGCCCTCTCGCAAATTACAAAAAAAAATCTTCATTCTCAAATAAAGTTATTTGGATCAAGTAGATTTGAAGACAAGTCCATGTGACTGACGACCCCCACCCCATTTATTTTTTCCCAAGTAACTGGTAAACAAACAGCACGAGAATACTGGCCAGCTAAGGCTGGCAGACGCTTGAGCTACCCACAGCCAACAGAGCTATCTAAGTGGAATTCCGTCAGCGCTTGAGCTGAAACGGCACAGCTCCACCTGTCGGCATTAATTTTGGTTCTTCCGCGCGAAACAATGGGGCACCCATTACGTGTTTTGATGATGCAGTAATAAAATTGTTGTATCAGATGTACGTAACATATTCCTACCGCAATTCTTGTTTTTAGTTATTGTGTAAGTGATCCAAAATTAAAACATGCATGTCAAAATGGATGTAATTGCCCTTTAACCCGACAACATGTTAAACTGCATCAAGATTCTCGTGTTTGGTGGTACCAGAAGTTTTACAGTCGGTGCTGGTACCAAGCTTACCCTGGTACTCGGTTTTGGATGAGATGATGTCTGGTATTATAGCGATTAACAACCAATTTTGAAATAATACTAAAAAAATTTACTAAAACAGTTATTTACTTAATAGTTTTTTAAGCTTACCCGATTTAAGCTTACCAATAACTGTCTTCTAAACTTTGAATTTTACATGCTATCCAGGTAGAAATGAAGAAGCAATGGGTGTACCATCAAAGAAATTCAAATTTGGCTCCACTTTTGTGCTTGGTTAGAATTCCAATTTTAACATTGTTAATCTGTAACCGATTGTTGCATATCTATGAGTCCTACAAAACAAGGACTAAATGAACTATTGTCATAATTTTAGGCCTTTTTCATATCAAAACAATACCAGTACTTTAACAAAGCATGGTACCAACTGATTCTACATCTTAATAAAACCCCAAAATCCAAGAACCCTGCAATAATCGTAAGTTTTCCTGTTCGATCCAACCCTCCCCCCCCTCCTCCACTGTACTTCTTTCTCCTTCAAAAAGTCTATTAAGGTTCATAGCGGGTTTCCACAATACGAGCATCAGTGCTTTGGATGGCGTAAAGCTCAAAATAATGTATAAGGTCACAAAAAGTTAATTGTTTGGTTTACAGGCACGTGCGGGTGTCTTAAATTATCGTGGGTCGAATTTCTTTAATCTGAATCTCGGTCTACTCGCCAAAAATCATATTATGGGTGAATTTTAACCAATTTTGACATTCCGATATACCATTTAACCAGCTCGAAATGAGCTTTTCAATGGTGCAAATGTCAAGCCTCTACCTCGAACCACTAAGAAGTAAGCTACCTCAGTAAAAAATACAAAAAAAAAACTACATTGAATACTAGTAACAAGTATTAACATAATATCAAAATGGAATATTTTAGGTTGACTATGAGCAGCTGAATAAAATAAAATAAATAAAAAGCCTGGTTGCCTGGTAATTCCATTTGCAACCTCGCCCGTAAACCAAACTTTTTGTTGCGTGGCCCAAAAAATTAAATAACAATAAAAAAAATTCTTACGAGTGTTGATAAACCGTACCATTCATAATTTTCTCTGTAGCGTCGTGTTTGGTGTTGCAGCAGTGATAAAGCTTTAAAAATGAAGTAAAAATGTCACTGCTTCTGCTCTACAGCTGTGGATGTTACCACAGCGTTTCACAGAATTCATACAGATTAAGGAGAAAAACTAAATCTTCGGCAGAATAAAACTTACACATGTTAAACTTTCACCTTTCACAGCATTAGACAGTCAAACACACAATTTGCGTACACTTAATTGCAAATTGATCGCAAATACGTTTACTTGCATTTTACTCGTTAACTGATGATGGGACTCAAGACCAAAGTGCGTGGCAACCAATTTATCATCATATATAGTCTGTTATCTAAAAATCAGTTTATCTATCTGGTCGACGTAAATGTTTTACACTTGTCAATAAGAGAACTCGGTGAAAAAAAAACCTGAATGGCTATAATTCTTGTTTTATACTTACAACATTGCGAAGTTTACTTCGAAAACGAAAAGACGTTGTATTTTACACTCATCAGTACCAGTGGTGTACCGATACGATAATTCCGATTCCGATACCAAAAACCGGTTCCGTACGGTTCCGATCACCACGTGGCAGTGCCACAGCGAATGGAAAAAATTTAATAATAAGGGCGTGTTTCTAAACTAGAGGCAAGAGTGAGATGGATTCCTCTAAGCCACGCCCCACAACGTCATCAAAACCGATCAGTTTAGAAACAGCTCTGCCCTACTTGTCGTTCTCAACATTAAAAAAATTAGCAATAATCGTTGCCACATCTATTTTTAGCGAGAAAAATGTTATTAAGAACATAATACAAATGCTTCTTAATCTCTGTTAATTGGATTTTGGTTCTAAATTTAGACATTTTCCATATCTCACTTCCTACTGTTTAGAAACACGACCATCTCATCTACTACTATAAATACAGATGCAAACCTATTTATGTTGCCTCTTGGACTTATATGTCAGACTGCCTGAGCGGGGATCCGAACCCACGACCTTTGAAACCAAAGGCAGAGGTCCTACCGCTGAGCCAGACTGACAAGGCTAAAAGGATACGTCCATAGGCAGAATTTAACACGTGCATGTATACATATAAACAAACACTTTCCCATCGCCACTGGAGGGACGCTTATTTGCCGCGCCACGACCCAAATTAAACGAATGGAACACTTAAACGTGAAAGTGTTCCATTCGTTTCACTTGGAGTGTGGCGCGGCAAATAAGCGTCCCTCCAGTGGCGGTTGGAAAGTTTCAGACGGATTGGCGGCGCAGTGGCCGTCAGAGAGAGATTGGTTGCGAAGCTTGCTTTCAGAAAGAGTTGCAGAAAGGGATGAACGGTTCCGTATATTTTCTGGGCTCACGTCCGCAGAAGAAAAAATAAAATGTCCATTAGGCCTTCACTGTCGTGTTGAGGACGTCGGCTTGCGAGGCGGCTCGGATGCTCAGCCGAGGGCATTAGTCGTCTTCGTAAGAACGAAAGTCGGAACGTTAGCTTTCATCGGTAACGGAGAGAGTGGTGCCGAAACCCATCTTGACCTCACCGTGGGGGAATTCGCATTTGGAGTAAGTGTCGAAGTTGTGTGGATTGGTTGTGCCATCTCCAAGCGGACAAAAGAAGCTGTTTTCACGGCCGGGGGTTTGGAAATCTTGATCCAGAGGGCGAAGCCGAATCCGGTTTTGACGTCTTGATTAATGGTGGGAGCATCAGCAGACTGTGAAGGTTTGATAAGTAGTCTGGAACCGTCTCATCGACAGTTTTTAATAATGCTGCGATAGGTAGAGTTGGATTGTCGGCCGAGTTGTTCGGGCAACGGATTCTTGTACCGGCCGAAAGTGGAGCGGACAAAAGGAGCGCTTGCGGTGCAAGTTGGGATGTCAGCTTTCTTAGGGATCGAGAGAGCGGTGCCGAAGTCCATTTTCACTTCGCTGCCTAAGAATTCGCATTCCGGGTAAGATGCGAAGTTGTTCGGGTTCGTGGCGCCATCGCCCAGCAGGTGAAAGAAGCTGCTTTCACGGCCCGGGCAAGGAGGTGGTGGTTCCTTGTCGAGGACGAGGGGGTCGCCCTTGCCTAGCAGGGAGCCTTCATTCCGAAGGAGGCAGGTTAACAGCTTGGTAGATTGTCCCAGAAGGTCGCGAGGTTTGATGTCTTTGTCTCTGAGGGCAAAGCCGAAACCCGTTTTCAGCCCACGGTTGATCATGGGAGCGTCAGCTGACTGCGAGGGCTTGAAGAGGAAGCAGTCGGGCACGGTTTCTTCAATAGTTTTCAGAAGCGAAGCCAGCGGAAGAGACTGGTCGTCAGCTGCATCGTCCGGGAAGTGGATCCTTCTGGCGGACGAAAGTGGAACGGCAGGTGGCGGGATTCCGGCAGTAGCCGAGGGGTCGGCTGTAGGAGAGATTTCCAGACGAGAGGGCGAAGTCGACTTCCGCTTCTTTTGTGTGGCAGCGGGAGCCGTTGTTGAGCCTCGTTTGCGGGAGTCATGGCTGGAGATTGAGGTGATCCAATCTTGCGTCCGGCCCTGTCGGAGAGGCAGAGGAAGTGCAAGGAGGGGGGGGGGGGGGGGCGTGGGATTGTCTTGCATCTTTCGGATCGTTTCTTGAATGATGTCACGAACTTCGCTACGGCCTTTCCTGGAATAATTGGACGACAGATCCAAAGGAGAGTAGCGGGCAGGCGAGCGGGAAGCTGCCGTGGCCCGATGAAGAGATTTCTTGGCTTCACGGTAGATGACTTTCGCCCGTTGTAAGTCAGCTTGCAGGTCCGACAGATCCATTGGTTCGGCTGGTGGGGTGCACTGGCCGGGTTGCAAGGGAGAGTCTGAGAAGACGTCGACACTTGTAGGCGGCGCTTGGATGAAGGAGGCAGCAGGGATCGGGCCGACGGCGGCGAGATCGAGGGCAGAGATCCAGCGGTTACCGAGGGTGAAAGTAGAGGCTTGCGGACGTTGATGGCTTCTGGCGTGATGCTTACGTGAGGTTTAATCACGAATGAGGCGGGCATCAGTGTGGACGGCAACTGTACGCTTGATTTTCGTTCGAAATGAGGGGTCAACCACGGTTAACCAGCAGCAAGAGATCGAGACATTACCAACCTGATTCTTTACTCGGAACGTGGGTTTTTTTTTTTTATTTTTAAGCCACGCTGAGATGAGCAAGTTTGGATAGCTGGTGACTGGAATTTCGCTTTAGACGTGGGATCAGCTATGGACGAGACGAGTGGTAGGGAATGCAGATGGCTTCCAACTTGACTCTTCACTCAAAGCGTGGGTTTTAAGCCACGAATGAGACGAGCAGCAGTGTGGGCGGGCAGCAGTGGACAGCAACTGTTGTCTTGATTTCCGCTCGAGACGTGGGGTTAGCCACGGTCAAGACAAGCAGGAAGAGGTGCAAACGGCTTTCGTCTTGGTTCACCCAAAACGTGAGTACTAGCCACGAATGAGACGAGCAGCAGTGTTCACTTGAGACGTGGGGTTAGCCACGGTCGAGACGAGCGGCAGGATGTGTAGACGGCTTCCATCTTGCTTCTTCACTCAAAACGTGGGATTTAGCCACGAGTGAGACGAGCAGCAGTGGACAGCAACTGTTGTCTTGATCTTCACTCGAGACGTGGGGTTAGCCACGGTCGAGATGAGCAGCAAGAGGTGTAAAAGGCGTTCGTCTTGGTACACTCAAACGTGGGTTCTAGCTACGAGTGAGACGAGCAGTAGTAGACAGCAACAGGTGACTTGAGTTTCACTCGAGACGTGGGGTCAGCCACGGTCGAGACAAGCAGCGTAGAGGTACAAACGGCGTCCGTCTTGGTTCACTCAAACGTGGGTTCTAGACACGAGTGAGACGAGCAGCAGTAAACAGCAAGAATTGACTTGATTTTCACTAGACACGTGGGCTTCCGTCATGGTTCTTCACTCAAACGTGGGGTTTAGCCACGAGTGAGACGAGCAGCAACGGACAGCAACTGTTGGCTTGATTTTTATTCGATACGTGGGGTGAGCCACGGTCGAGAGAAGCGGCAGGAGCTACAATGACATCCAACTTGGTTCTTCACTCAAAACGTGGGATTAGCCACGAATGAGACGAGCAGCAGTGGACAGCAACTGTTGACTTGACTTTCACTCGATACGTGGGGTGAGCAATGGTCGAGACAAGCGACAGGAGTGTAGATGGGTTCCTACTTCGGTCTTCGGTGGCAAGTTCGATCGTTGTTGAAACAATCGAAACCGAACCGAGAGTAAGACGGGTTGCCTGGAATGCGGTACATCCGGTAATCTGGTACGGGAAGCGGCCGAAAGAGCTAGAGCTCCGTCGAGTCGTGTCGGCGGGAAGGGCGGAGGCCGGTAGAGGGAACGTCTTCTGTCCGAAAGCCAAAACTGAAAAGATGCCGTAGTTGCGGGTGCAGCCAGCCGGAACGGCGATGAGCGTCCGAGAGGGTTGACGTCGGCAGATGCCGGTGATAGTAAGCCGTTCGGCAACTCGGGCGCGTTTCCGTTCGAAAGCTGAGGGATGACGTGGGTACGGGTGCAGCCAGCCGGAACGGTGACGAGCGTCGGAGAAACATTGACCGCTTGCGTACGGACTTCGGCAGTTGACGGTGAGGTAAGCCGTACGCTGGCAAAGGGAGTCTAGAACCGGACGGAATAGGGCGGCGAGGAGTCGACAGACGACACGTACGCTGGAGGAAAATGAGCGCGGATAGCGTGCACGCTGTCGCTCTTATCAGGGAGGACTGCCACGCGCATGCGCAGCAGGGGTATGCAAGCAGGCGGCTGCACAGCAGAAGAAACCTCCAGGGGAACATCACATTTGAGGAATGTAATGCTAAATTATCAGGTTAAGATGTTTTGGCAACAAAGAAACATATTTTTGAGATAACGAGTGTTAATGTACTTATTCATTAAAAAAATACAGTGTTGCAGTAGCATTACTGTTTGTTTTTATAGAGAAGAACAGTAATGCTACTACAACACTGTATTTTTTAATGAATAAGAACCTTAACGCTCGTTATCTCAACAATATGTTTATGTGGCTTGACACATTTTTGCAGAATGGTGTCCAGTTAATAGTTATACAATAAATTGTAATGGACACACTAATTAAAAGCCTGTGATCAACAGAGTATTTTTTAAACCACTCTTGTTTAATTTATGTAGGATGCACGAGCCCTTTGTCAAAACTTGACTAAACTTAAACTTTTCCAGTTTCGCAACATCCCTACTGTAGAAGTACGGAACGCCTTTTTCCTTTAGCGCAGTACAATTTTGCAGAAATAAAAATAACTCAACTTTTGGTCTAAGTTATCGCAAATAATACACAAAATAAAACAGGAAACTAAATAAATAGGAAAGAAATGGCAAAAATCAACAAAATAGGGAAAGGGCAGAAATTAATAAAATCAAAAAGTACAAAAATACCTGCATAACTGAATTAGCACCCTGTAACTTTCTCCGTTGTTCTTTGAGTGCATTATAAACCATGGAATCTTCAAAGTTTACCTTTAAACAAACAAGTGTTTTGGGACCTTTACTAGCAATTAACGCATCGGGTTGTATGTGTGTAAATACGGGCGAGTGTGCTAAGATCTATGTTGCCTAATGCAGCAAGCAACAAATGGAACACAAAATTACAAAAAAATCCTTGTACTGTTACAACACACGACAGACATTTCACGTCTTTAGTACACAAACAGGCCTACTATACAGAAATTCACCGACATCATCCGTACCACTACCAATGATGCTGTTCGTTGTACGGAAGGTTTGAAAAATGTCAAGCTTCCTTTAAACCTTAAAGGAATCTTGCAATTTGGTTTAAGGGTTTTTCATAGAACAGAACAATCATTACCACAAAAAGTGCAATATTTAAAAAATGTAAAAAGAAATACGAAAAAACAAGCTGAACAATGGTACAAAAGTGTACCTGCGATTCAGATGACTAATGTGGGAAAAATATCAAGCGAATATCCAATACCTAGCAGACCTGATGTTAAAAATGAAATGTCCATTTATGTAAATTACGGCTCTAATAAATGAAACCAATCGTAATGCAGTTTTGTCAAAACTTAAAAATTAATAACAATAATGAATTTTATATCTAATGATAAAGCCCTCAGGTAGAAGTTTTAAGTTATTAACCTAGCAGAAAACAATGGAAAGAAAGGTGCAAGTGGTGTTAAGAAATTATTGACTGACAGTAATCAATTTGTATAATTTGAAGCCTAACACACACTCTTCCCTCCACATTCCTGCTAACTTTCCATTGCCAATATCACGGTGACGGTGATGGCCTTTAATATTCACAACGACAAGAGCGGGAACAAAAACACAAAGGTGAGGGAGTCACACGAACGATAGCTGAGTAAAACCCTTTACAGCAGTCAACAACTGACACAAAAATTACAAAAAAGGAAAATGCCCACACAAATCATGAGAATAACTTGAGCTCTAGGAAAAAGCAAACGTACAGACACAAATGCTCCAGTTTGGTCTTTATTCATTCATATCATTGCCAGTCGAGAAGAAACATACGGACATTAATTGGTACTGGCAAGTCTGACGTGTTTCCCAATAACGCACATCGTGTACTAAATGCCCACGTGAAGCTAAAGCCCAGCATGAAATCGTTGTCTTTATGCTGCAAATTAACTAAAAGCTTCATATATTTAACGAATAAGTTTTATCCAATGAGATTCTCGAACGGGTTGAAGTTTGGATCACTCCCCAGGAACTAGTCACTCTCTCCCGTAGGTGATGAGTAAGGCTGTACCGAACGAGAATTTTTCAGCCGAACCGAACCAAACCTTAAATAAGCCGAACACCAAACACTTCCGAACCGAACAAAAAATGTACCAAACCAATCTATCTTAAACTAAAATGTAAAAGAACTTAGTTCACAAAGAGTCATCAAAGTACAAGTTTCTTAACAAATGTAGGTATTTTTACATGGACTTGTAAGTCCATAGATATTGAAACTCAAAAATCTCCACTACTTTTACATTTTCCCTTATAACTTCTAAACCGTTAGAGCTAGGAACTTGTGGTTTGGACCAACAGAAAGCTGGCGAAAAAAACCTTCAAAATGGTGTATTCAAACATCAAAATCCGTCGATTAGAAGTGAAAATATGTTCGGTTTGGTATTTTGCGTTTGAAAGGCCGAACACCGAACCGAACCGAACACCCTCTGTTCAGCCATGTTCGGTACAGCCTTACTGATGAGTGATAGGGGTGTGCAAGTAGAATAATTTTAATTCGAGTCGAGCCGAGCCGAGTCGGCAACACAAGAATCAAGTATCGAGCAGCGTTTGAATATTTGGTGAACACACTTATTTTGCAAGTTTCTGTTTTATTTGTTAGTGTAATAACAACTAAGGTGCTGCTTAACGGACTGTGCGGGTCAACATCTACAACTAATTTTCCACTTTTTAGGACAATTTTAAAAATGGTTTGAACTAGTGGCTTTTAACTTGCACCATCGGAAAGCTGTCGTCAAGACGATGAATTTGGTATGGTTGAACGTCAAAATCGGTTAAAAATTGGTAAAGTTATCACATTTTCACCAGATTTGAGTTTCCCGAATACGTTTTCCGAGTACGTTGGATACTCGGCTTGGCTCGAATTTTTCAAGTGTCGCACATCGCTATGAGCGATTACTCTCTCCTGTTAACAGTATAGCCATTGCGTGGCGCGATATCGAAGCTTATAGTCACAAAGGTTCGAGGGGCTACAAGATATACTTTGTTCCACATTATGCTTTCAGAAAACTTACTGTATGATGCCACGTTTTCTTCCACTATGAGTGCAAAAAATCTATAAACATCCCATTTGTAAACTCTAACAGTAACTTTGTTGAGTGTACACATGTGACATCCACATGTTTTTGCACTCTAAGTGCAAGGAAACGAGTCGTCATCCAGACAGTTTTCTGAAAACATAATGTGGAATAAACTATAGTTTTAAGCGTGAATTATGTTAGATTTTGGAAGAGTGACCATGTCGTAAACTAAATTTGTGAATAAATGAGAATAAAGCATGGACTGTCAAAAGACTGAATGGCACCAATGTGTTGCTGACTGTCATGCTGATGTTACCATAGTTTTGCGTGGGTATTATGAACTGTGAATTATGTTTGATTTCGGAGGAGAGACATCCGATAATCTAAATGTGTGAATGAATGAGAAGAAAGACATTGAGTTAATGCTAGATCAAATTCAGATCACGTACATGAATGATCACACTATCGCCTACTTTTCAGTGGGAGAGAACAGCGCCGTATTAAACCTCGAAGAGGTCTGGTGCTTTAGATTTATGGTGGCCTACCACCAACCAGTTACACAAAAAAGGAGAAAAACGATAAATACAGTAATTCTTTTAAAAATTTAGGGTTTTTTTTTACACAACTTCTCAGTAAGGCCACTTAAAAATAGAAAGTTGGTTCTCGGGCATTTTTCTCATGAAATCCGTGCGGGCGGTATTTTATTTTTTTGGGTTTTTGGGCACATTTTTCCGTACATTTTGGGTAAAGTAAGAACACTGCCTCGTAATTCTGCTTACCACATATCCATAAAACTATTTAACGACAAGAATGGTAATTTTTATATTTTCATTTCTCACTAAGGACCATTTTTTTGATCTGTAACTGCTACTTTTGCCGCATCGTTTCTTTTTATTTCCTGTCAAAAAATCGGTGCGGGAGGGCCTGAGAACCAACTTTTCTTTTTTTATTGGCCTAAAAGTAAATGTTTTTTTTTTTATTTAAAATACTACCTTTATTTTATTTTCCCGTGACCGTGAGGCCCTTTTTCGGTCTGTGGCAGGGAGCTTTAGCACCCACTTAATCCGGCCGTGGGAGAGAAACCTCCCTGGAGCAAAGTAAGTTTAGAGCCTTTAGTTAATTTTGCCGCATAAAACCAACAATTTTTAAAGGGTGGACGTCAACATAATATTTTACTATTTTGGAAAAAATGCAATGGCTTTGTTCATATTTATTCATATATTAGTTTATTAAATCATCACTCCCCCAAAGTTCAGCACAAACTACGCACACAATCCTTCATTAACTACAGGATTGGAGGAGACTGCAATCTCAACCGGCAGCAAAGGAGCTCATCTTCCGTTCAGGAAAGAGAATGATCCATGCATCTTGACGCCAACTTCCAGCCTGGAGTATACAACAGGAAAATGAAGGCACAAACTCACGGTAGTTCCCGATTATGACTAGTGTTGAATAAAGTAGTGGACTTAGTGGGAAGAGATCTGTGTGGGCAATTTGACAGACAGTGGAAGCTTGAGCGAGAGGATCACGTGCAGCCCTGTAAATACCAGAGGCTGCAAAATTCAAGTTCGGAAGTGGTTGGAGCAGACGACGATGCAAAATGTAGTCCAATAACAGCAGAAGCCTGATGAGATTGGAGCAAATGACGATGTAACAGCAGAAGCCTGATGAAGACACTTGAGGGGTCTTAAAAATTAGCCGGACCGTGTTCGCGACCGTAATGTGAATTTATGTGGTATTTTTTGGTGTTATTTTTGTATAGAATTGACGAGAAATCAGAGTCTCTTCCTAGCTCACTTTTAACTGTGTACTTTTATTAAATTTTTTATTTCAATAATTATTGGACTTTTCAGGACAATTACAGGGTGGTCCACAAAAAACTAACGAACCCACATTGTGTAAGTCCAACTTTTCTAGTTAGCACCCCTCAGAACTAGGAAAGGGCGGAAATCTTACGTTTCATTAGCTTTGATTTCTGTCCTCTCGTGGGTCTGAGGGGTGCTAACTAGAAAAGTTGGACTTAGATGTTGGGTCGTCAGTTTTTTGTGGACCACCATCCTGTACCAGAGGTTGAATATCCTAATTTTGAACCAGGTGCAAATTTGCACCCCGAATCTGTTACTGGGGTGCAAAAAAAAGTCTTTGAAATGCAAAATCAAAATGTAAACCAACACTGCGGTCTCATATTTTATAGCCATTGAAAATTCTAACATTCAGCATCTCAATAATATGTACTGTTTTCCTGCACTTTGCTTAAAACTCACTTAACTTCACTACTCAACTGAAAAACCTACACACACAGTTTAATAAAATGTAGTAAAAAATTGAGTATAACTTCTTTGGAAGGAATGGTGTTACGGGAAATCTAATTCCAAGCTGTTTAAAATGCCGCAAACCGCAAGTCTCTAGCTTGTGCGGTTGAAAAGTTATGAAAAATTCAACGTTGGTGTGCAATTTTGTACTCCAAGAGTTGCGCTTCTGGAGTGCAGAGTGCGATTTTGAAGTGCAATTTGCTCCTGTGCATCCGTATATTTCGACCCCCTGCTGTACATTACTGATTAAAAAATTTGGGATTGAATTTTGGATAGCGATATCGGTACCGGCAATATTTTAAAACTGGGATTGGTGAAGTTGGTATCGATAAAATGTTATTTCGTAAGGTTTCGGCTAATTATGCAGCAGAAACACAACCATACATGGGGATAAAAAGTTGATAGTTACACGTGCGAGGCTTTTCGCAAATTTTGCGGCAAAAAAAAAAAACTACGATTAAGGGCGAGGGAGTTAATTCGCCTACTTCACGATTTTAACCTGGGTGGGCGTTAGCTGTGCCGGGGTGTTCAACAGAAAAATTAAACGTAATTACACGTAGCGCATCTAGTGGAGACTCGACCTGTTATTTTCGTAGATCCTAGTGCATGGTGAAAAGATCATAATACTGTATCGACGCCATTCCATACAATTATTGGTATCCGCAGGGTGTTGTACAAGAGGCATCAGCAAAGCAAACCAAATAGGGGCTAGCACAAACGACACAAATGGTTCTTTGTTTCAGCAAACTGTTGAACCATACGTAAGCGAGAGGCACTACTTTCAACAACACACACTTTGCCAAGCAATTATTCTAAAACCAAGCGTATTAATGGCAGCAGCGTGTGCTTACCCTTCTTTTTTTGTACACAGTTGCCATTGCCGGCTACATTCGGCTTCACTCGACATTATCGCTTGTATCGTCGTAGCTGTGCTGGTCTGCAAAAATTGTTGTGAAGTCAGTTTTGAAAGTCACTACTCACTAGACACTTACCGCTACACAACTCGATACCTGTTGGTCCATTTAACAACATTTTAATCGATTTACTATACACCCATCCTCTAAAGCATCGTTAAAACAACTAACCGGCCGAGCCATTGTTCACGTTTCAGTACGTTTCACAAGCCTTTACAACGATTAGAAATTGGCCTCTGCGAACGAGTTTACATACATAAAATATTTAACCGAATTTTAAATCAATAAAGTGATACATTTTAAGAAAATAATTATAAAATAAAAATAAAATAAGCTTAAAATACAGAAAATTTTAAGACGTGTGTGTTTGTCTCGCTTTTGTTAGGCTAAACCTCTCAAAAACTTTAATCTCATTATAACCAACACAATCAGACGTGATGAAAAAAGCGGACTAGGATCAAAACAGGTACAGTAAAACCTCAGTTATCCGAACCCCGATTATCCGAACACCCTGATTATCCGAACTGCCCTTGGCCAAGAAAACTGGCAAACTCCGAGTAGGCCTAAAGAAAATACTAATACTTGCTGAACCCAATGCTAACAGCCACTGGTTCTTCCACAGTATTTTTTACCAACTCCGAAATCTTTTTTTTTTTAATATTTTTTATTACCGTGCAAGTAAAGTTGTTATGTGGCCTCAATTATTGCCGATCGTCGATAGCGCTCCCACAATCTGTCGCAATCCGCCATCGTTGTCTCCTAGCCGGCCATTCACAAAGAACGCGCTCACGCTAGTTCCAATGAGGTGACCTTGACTCACTTCGCGTGACGACACATTATGACTGGCCCCAATACAACGTGCCACAAATGAACCTATCGGAGCCTTCGAGTCGCGATACTACAGAACGCGCCAACGGCTTTTGAAACGGAGCAGGTAATTGGAGGAAAAGGCAGTGACGTTGGGACAGCAGGAAAGGGGATTTCTCCGGATTCCCAGATTTTAAACAGAACAAGATGGCGGCCGAACGATGCTTGTTTTAATGAATTAGCCTCCGTTCGCTTGAACCAATCACACAGAACCAATTTCACGTCAGTTTTGACGACAAAAATACTAATTAAGGTATAAATATATATTACAATTAGGCCTACCGCAAGAATTACTGCCTGCATAGAATGATTTACACCAAATCAACGTTGATCGTTCGTAGGGATTTTATTTTTATTTTTTATTTATTTTTTTATTTACGGCACAGTACCATTTTAGTTTAATCGATTAATGCGAATAAAATATTTATTTGCAAAACAGTTTAATCGCAATCAATTACTTAACTGAATGGCAATCTTGAAAATATGAATAAAGGTTGTCTATAGGTAAATAATACCGGATTTGCCCGTAATTTTTCCCTTGCATGTAGTACGGCTGGTTTATTAACATTAATCGGATTATCCGAATTTTCGATTATCCGAACTACCCTTGGTCCCAATTAGTTCGGATAACCGAGGTTTTACTGTAATTTGCCAAAATAGGAAGATAATTAAATAATCTTCAGAAAAAATTAAGAAAAAATGTTGCCGTGCCCTCAAAACAGTAACCATTGTTACCAACAAAAAATATATACCAGTAACTTTCAATCCGATCAACAATTAAGGGTAGCACGATAAAAAATGTTTTATCCCGATAAAACTTTTTTTTAATTATCGCGATAATCGATAATATCTCGATAAAACATATTTTGAGGCTGGAATAACCATTTTAACTTTGTTTATTAAAAAAAACCTTGGCTGAATCCTGCAGCAACCTTCACGGTCATACCAAAACAACGACACCAGCGAAAACTCCACTTCTGGCCATTGCACACAATTAGCGCTGCTGCAGCCCCGCCGAACGGCCAACCGAAGCGCTCAAAAATTCAAAATTGAAACCACAGGTTTCGAAAATCCATGCGTAAGTCTTTTACTAATTAATTAAATAACCGCGTGGAAAAGAAATATGTGTTTATCCCTAAAAAAGAAAAGGATGTCTTGTTGGTTTACTACCACTTATGTCAGTAGATTGTAAAAAAAAAAAAAAACACTGTATTACGAAGCTTTTACATGTACAAATCTTTCAGGTTTAATCAACAACAATTAAACAATCTCGGCCTTAAAAACTTTCAAGAGCCCACAATTAGGGATGCACCGATGTGCCCTAAAACCGATTCCGATGTCCGATTCCGATGTTAAAAAAACATCGGCCGATGTCCGATGTATGTCTACCGATGTTAAAAAAAAATTAGTCATATGTTAGTCAAAATTAGTGAGCGAACTAAAATTGAAATTAGTAGCTATTGAATTTGGAGTTTCACAGTATGTTTCACAACGACATTTTTCAAAATTAGTCATGTGTTCATAAACCATTTATTTACTGAATAGTAATATTAACGTACAGCCGTTAAGTCAATGGTAATTAAGCTCAGTAAAAAAAAAAAAAAAACTACCATCATTATTAGCTAAGTACTAATTAAAATATTAAAAACTCTTAAAAGATAAACTGCTAGGTTAAAAGCACTGTTTGGCCCATCAGTACTTCCAGTTAACAGATGGAAGATTTTGATTCGGATAGACCAGCATCATTAATTTTTCTGGAAGCAAACTGATATTTTTGGTGAAAATATTTCCACCAGTACTGGACAGTCTTTCTGAAGGAACAGACCTCGGTGGGATACTTAACCTTTTAAGCAGTATGAACGTATATACACGTCCAAAAAAAAAAAAATCATTCCAAACGCAGTAACGACGTTGAAGCTTTGAAGGGAAATTAT
>JAHWFP010109646.1:7225-18164 GCA_023313725.1 Lithobius niger | reverse complement strand
ATCTGATTTTTTCTGTGCACTTTAATGAATATCTGTTGCGTGCTTGTAGTAAGTTTGAAATGATTATGTTCAATAGTTTCCTCAAGAATAAATATTTTCGTTAGTGCCTCGCTCCAGTCTCCACGGGTGACAACTTTTTTTAAAATTCACTCCACCATGGTGACCACGATTACAAAACGTTGTTTAAAGGCTCGAATTGCAATTTAACTAGCCCTACGCTAATCTTTAACGAACTACGTTAATCTTTATATGAACTTAATGAATAATTGAGCTTAGGTAACGAAATTGCTAAAAGAAAAAAAAAAATCTGGTACATCGGCCAGCTTTTCACATCGGACATCGGCCGATGTCCGATGTCAACATCGGTGCACCTCTACTCGTCTTACATTTGAGGCGTCTTATATTCGGAGGTTTTTAAGGAGTTATTGCTTTTAAAGAACAGATTTCAACAACCATTCTCATAGAATTACTGCTATAACTTCCAGATATTGCAAATTTTCGGTTTTAAGGAACCTTGTTTATTGTCCCTTCAGGTTCTTTTTAAACGGTATCAATTATACCAGTTTTGAGCATTATTAAATTTAATGCTTACACACCATGATAATCACTGGGACTCATGCAGAACATCTTTACTGATAACTAAGGCGACCGGTATCAGCTCCGTATCGGCTAACTGTTTTGGTCAAATATCGGTTTTTGCTATATCTTTGCCAAAAATTGTCTGTTTTGATGTTCCAATACACCATTTTAACCGTTTTTCCGAGAGCTTTCCAATGGTGCTAATTTCAGAGTGACAGCTTCAGTCATTCATAAATTATTTAACAAAAACCAAAAACAGATTCAAAAAAACGCACGTTACTGCAAAATGCTTGCTCATAGAGCTTTGAGATTCAGAATTTTTCATCAAATTTTGTTTCTAAATATGGAAGCAACATTAACTTTACTGAAAGTAAAGAATTGAAGTATCGGCATCGGTATCGGTGATGTAGCATCGGACCGTATCGGATCGGTCAAAGTTGGTATCGGCCGTGCCTTACTGATAACTTGTATCACGTTCGAAGTCATTATTTGTACAACTACGTTGTCCACAGCCAACAGAGAAGCGTTTTAACCTTGTTTCAGAGCTCGAGATAAAAGCCACGGCCATTACCGAAATTTAGACTGGGATAGCGTTCCAGTGGTTGTCATAGCATGTAAGAGTGCAACGCTCAATACAGGTTCGGATTGGTAGATTTCTTTGTCACTATGTTTCGTTAAACAGTTACAGTATATCAGAATAGACTCAAGACTAAATTTCTTACCATGACAATATTTCCAGCATTTACTCCAACCGATGACGGAATTGTAATGGTCTGTTGCATATTGGCATTAGGTGATGCCTGAACCACTTGCTGGGCATTAGTCATAGACGTGGGAATCTGGATCATGCCTGAAAAATAAATACAGAAAGGAAAAAATCAGTACCATAGGACACGCATACATTATCCTAAATTATATGCAAGATTAGTAGGGCTGTTCAGATATCACTTTTTAAAAACCGATACTGATACTAGCACGCAAAGTATCAGCACACCGACTCCATAACGACACTTTGAGTACTAACAACAAAACAATCAGTCACAAATGTAACGCTCAAATTCTAAAACAAAAATTCATTCAGTTCAGTATTTGGTGAATTTTCGATTCGCAAAATACCGTACTGAATGTATTTTTGTTTTTGAATTTGAGCGTTACATTTTATTTGTGATAGATTTGTTACTTGTATTTGTCGAAGATTTGTGACTTCGAACATTCAAAGTAGAAGATGGTTCATTTTTTCGTTGAACAGCAAAACGCTGAACCAATGTCAACAGCTTCGTCAAATCAAAATTATGAGTTCATTGACAAGTAGTGATTACTTACAATGGCAGACAACAACAAAAAATCATTTGGGGATTAAATGTGCAACTTTGCATAAGGTCAACAAAAAATTATATGGTTTATGTCACTTACAGAGGAAAATACGCAAGACTCCATACAGGCAAGAATGATTTACAACTCTTGGCGAATTTTCAATAGTCAATTCTGCCATGGAAGGAAAAACCTAGCCGACTATCTTCTTCAGGCTCGTAATAAAAACCACGAACACTACCACTTATTTTATACAGGGAGTCTAGGTTTCTGCGATTCCGCGATTCTGCGATTTTTCGCAGAAAAATGAAAGTTTCGCAGATTTCCTCAACTTTCGCAGAATGACGCAGACTTAGGATAATAATCCACATCCGCAGCTAATATACTTCTGCTTATCGTCTACTCCCACTTTTTTCCACAGCATGCATGACAAAAACATGCAAAGAAGCGCCTAATCGACACGTTTAATCTTAGAATTTATGTTATTTGTTTGCGGAAAATAAGAAAATTAAGCCGTATGGAACTTCACAGAAAACCAGCATTACGTCCGCGGAATTGTTATTTTGCCGCAGCGGAAACCTAGACTCCCAGTTTATTTACAGTCCATTTGCTTAGAAATTGGCCTCCGATATTTACAAGGTATATACAAGTTGCATGAGTATATACTTTGTAAATATCGGAGGCCAAGTTAACGCCAATTTGCAATTTCGAATCAAATGTACTGTACACAAGTGGTAGTGTTTGGAGTTTTTTTTACGAGCCTGAAGATAGTCGGCTAGGTTTTTCCATCCACAGCAGAATTGACTATCAAAAATTCAACAAGAGTTGTTAAATCATTCTTGCCTGTTGGAAATCTTCCGTATTTTCCTACGTAAATAATAATGTCGTCAGCTACATTCAAGATTATGCATCTTGACGTTTATAAAATGGTTCATGTTGCACAACCATACCAAAGAAAGAAACATGTTACCGTCAAAAATACCAGCAACCGGCGACTAGTGGTAATATTCGGTGGTTCTAGCGACCACCTACATCAGAAGTCTGCTCACAAAAGCAGCACAAACTTCTTCATATCATGTGGCGACTGCGTTCATTTTGAACCACGAGCTTGAGCTAGGTCACCACTGATTTAATAGGTTGCTGCATATGGACACCCTATTGTTGGTCGAGTTTGGAGGCACGGAGACGAACTACTTCGAAAAATTCCAAGACACGAAATCAAAAACGAACAAATCCTACCGATTTGGGTTTTTTCGACAGGCTACGATGACTAAAGATGGAAAAAATATGTTCCTCCTGTCTTATCAGGCCACCATAAGAAGATTTACATTATTTTCATTGTCCGACGTGCATCAATCATTGTGGAAATAGCCGAATAGGAAGCGACTCTGGCACGTTGCCTCCCGTATTTACGAGGTGACATTCGCTGCTTCTCGCCATGCTGCCTTTTCGTAAGGCGTTCGTCCAGTTCGCAGCTGATGAGATGCTGGATTGCCAGGGATTGGACTGAATCCCTGGTAGTCCAGCATGAAGTATCCTGAGGTTCAGTGCTTATGATTCTACAAGTTCCTTTGAACTCTTCTATCAAGCATCTCATCAGCAGAGAACTGAGCGAACGCCTTACAAAAACTGGCATGGTGAACAGCAGCAAATGCCACCTTGTAAATACGGGAGGCTACGTACCAGAGTCGCGTCCTAGACGTCTGCTATTTCCACACCGACAGATGCATGTCGGACAATGGAAATATGCAACTTGCTTGAGATTAGCATTATTGGAAAAAAAAAACTATTCGAATAGTGTATTCAAGTATCAAAATCTGTCAAAATTTGACCAAGTTATGGATTCACACGCGAGTATAAGGTGCTGCTGCTATTTTAACGATATATATTTGAACAAGTATTGTCTTATATTTGGAATTGTAAGGGTGCCGTGTATGAAAACCGGTCTATTTCGCCGGGGTGGGTTTATGTCACAAACTGTATCGGTGAATCTTCCACAACGCCACCAAGACAAATCACAATTTGACACCAATAAAGAACTTGCAGTCCATCACATAGGCAAAGGCCAGCTGGCAGACTTTCGAAATTCTACCATCACCACCAGTAAACCTGACTTGCCATCGAAGCGGCCTACATCGCACGACACCGAGATACTATAGGAAACCTACACCATGGGAATACAGTCACGTTGCTAACAGGTTTCCTGAGTCCAACCAAAGAACATTGCTGTACACACCACTTGCTGAGGAAAAAGTGCAGTAGAAGCTTCTCAAAATTTGTCGTTTTCACCGATCGATCCAACTTAAACCATTTCCAGTTATCAACTCAAAATTTCGAGTCTCCCATGTATTATGCGCCCCATTTGGAAATTTATTAACTAAACCTTAGTTATCGTAACTAGCAATTAAATAAGACCATTGGGCAACTGTTTAGATGAACTACCGGCTTTGCGCAACCCAAACTGGCTACCCGCTTTACCTAAATTTTGTTGTCCACCTTGAACAAAGTTGCCGTCGACGGATACAGGCTGGTAAACCAATGTTTGGCCATCGCTCGTCTGAATAATTTGGCTCTGTTGGGGCTGCTGTATAATGATCTGAAAAAAAAAAACAAACGGAAAAGACATGTAGTTACCGTACTTACTCAACTTTTAACGGGCACTTATTTTTCGATTTAAAAAATACATAGCAGTTATGCTGGGAGGTGTTGCTTGAGATCATTTTGTTACTTATTATTTTTTTTTTTTAGAGAATTTCACCACAAACTGAAATTAATGATTCTGCTTACTTGTTGAGGTTGGCCCTGTTGACCCTGCATACTCATTGGCACCACTTGGATCTGCTGGATCTGTTGTCCCGGCTGACCCTGAATTTGTATCGTTTGGCTTTGCGGTAAAGCTTGTACCATAATTTGCTGGCCGGTCGATGTTTGAAGGATCTGGCCACCCTGCCCGACTTGCAGTACCTGAAATGAAGACGACACGATTAGCCACGTGCAGGCTTACTGGTTCAAACAAAATGGATAAGAAAAAAAATTAGTTTAACCCGATAACACAACTTTCACAAAGTGTTGGAAATGTTTTCTTCAGAAAAATATTAGGCCTGTGGATTTTTATTCTTATGCTATGTATGGTTTACTGGAGCGTTTGGGTGCCTTAAATTATAGCGAGTTATCTAAATTCTGGTCCGGTCTCTAAAATTCACATTTCCAAAAATTATGGCCAATTTTGACACGCCAATACACATTTTAACCAGCTGGATACAAGTATTCAACGGCGCAAATATCAAACCTCTGGCTCAAACCACAAGAAAGGATTTTTCAAAAAACTAAAAACATTATAAATATTAAATGCGACACAATTTGCTAAATATTCTTGTTTTTCGGCTAACTACATACACACTTCAAGCTTTGAGCCTTTGTCTCAAAGAAATGTAAATGTACTAGTCAGCTATAGACAGTACCATACTGGCACGATTATATTTTCACCCAAGTTCGGCCAGTGCCTTTATTACCAATACAGTTGATATTACAGAATAGTTCAGCTAACGCCGATTCAGAATCGCAATTTTGATTGATCTAGGGAGAATCAGTTGACAATTCCACTCAATTTTACAACAACCATTATTACTACCCAACAAGAGTGCCTGGATGCAATGGCTGATATTTGTGAATACTTAGAGATTGGAGGAGGCAAACTACCGGTACCCAACTGTCAGGGTTGTTTGATTTAAATCATGACTTGTACTCACAGTACAATCACGCAAACCCAAAAGTCAAAGATCTTCAAAGTAACTGGTTGTCGAAAATTCGCAAGTTTCGAGGGGAAAACCTTTGACTTTTGGTTTTGCCTGATCGTACTGTGAGTTTAAGTCATGAACTTGAACCAAGTAGAAATGCTGAGTCGACCGATTTTTCGGTATTCAAAATTAAATCATGATTTAAATCACTTGAATTTTTTTTTAAATCAATGATTTAAATCCTTTTGCCTGTTTTGGTACATTTATTCAATTTTTTGTATTGAAAAATACTTCACAGTATTGCAAAATGACTGTATTGCTGGAGTGGACAAGAGCAAAATCTGTCATAGGTTCATTTTCTATGTCGGGGTATTTGCTTACGCCTAACCATTTAGCAAGCATTAAGAGACTGTAAGACTATAAGAACATTTTGTTTGTTTGTTTGTTTATGCCCGGGATTTCCCAATGCAGGAACTAAAGTGAAACTGTGCAGGTAGCTTAGGAAAGTCATTTACGGTCCGGTTGACAAAAAAAAAGAGTGAGTTAAGTCTGCAGCAAGCCGTAAAAAAGACCCCCCCTAAACCACCCGCCAAGGCTGTTTGACGTGACGCTCGTATCACGGGACTGGGCTAGTCCACTCACAAGGTCAACGATCCGCTATTCTCATTCGTCATTGGCTAACTCATGATGGCATCAAGGCAAACAGCCGTGGCTTGTGATATAGTTATAAATACTTAATATGCAAATATAGTAACCGAGCAAAACTCATGATGGCATCAAGGCAAACAGCCGTGGCTCGTGATATAGTTATACTTGAATGCAAATATAGTAACCGAGCCAAAAGATAATGAAAACATAACTGTCGCCCACATAACTATTTTGAAATAAATTTTGTTTTTTTAATGACTTTTACTCCACCAATTCAATGTTCAAATGTTGTATACAAAATAACTTTTTTTTTGAAAAATCCAATTCAAATCAAAAAAATCCGATTTAAATAAAAAAAATCCAATTTTTTGATTTAAAACAAAATAATGATTTTTTCCAACCCTGCCAACTGTATTAGGGTCAAGTTCAGAAAGATATATAAGCAGTTGGTTGGGCAAGATCGTTTGGAAGCTTATACTAGCGATTTCTGGACCGAGTGATCACTTTGAAATAACCACTTGATGCAAAAAAGGCGCATCAGTACACCCTTAGTTTACTAAATTACTGAATACGGGAAAATACACGCTGTGTCTAAAGTTGATATAAAGCGTCAGTCTATAAAGGTTTAACTTATCAAAAAAAAAAATGTTCACAGAAATCCATCTAACCAATGATTAGTCTATTGATGTAGGATTGCCTACTGCATTTTTTTAAAAATCACCAAAATAAAATTTCCGTCTTCCTTACAGTATATTCCCCGAGATTTCCGGTTTGTCCTGAACCCTGAAAGTATTAAGAAAATTTTTGAAAATTGTATTAAGAGAAAAAGAGCATAGTTTCTTAACCAGGGTCCATTCACGACAAATTGTTTTCAAGGCCAATTACAAGGCTCTGTAAACTATATTATCAAAATTGTTTACGTCAAGTACACTTGCATTACAAAGAAAAAAGATATTAATAGGCCCATCTTTGCAAATTTTCGAAAGGCCGGTTTTCTGGAGTTTGAGCTTCGGAACGACTTTCTTCATCACGCTGCATCACCGCCCACTTCGTCATTATCGTGAGCGGTGATGCAGTAGCCTGATGAATATTGAATACAGTCGTTCTGGGCCCCTTAAACTCCAGAAAACCGGTCTGTCAAATATTGGCAAAGATATAAGGTGCATAACATCTTTTCCTTTGAAATCTAAGCGTACTGGACATAAACATGGACTCAAATTTTGAAAGTGAGCAATGTGACATAACTATCAAAATTACCTAATCAGTTCTAGCGACGGCCGTGGGTATATATAAGTGCTATTACTATTGCAGTCTAACTGCATTTAGGCAATTTCAAGGCTTCGACAACAAAAATTTCCATTTTCAAGGCTATTCCATAGAGCCTACTAAAACCTAATAAAAAAAATCTTGACTTTACGGAATGTAACTGGAATACATAAGCAGCAATACCTTTCAAAAAGAAATCAGTATACTAGGTTGAAAACCAAAACCCAATACAAAGTGCTGCGGGACTAAAATAAGTGCAATCAACGTGTCGTCTGAGCAAAAAAAAAAAAAAAAAAACCAGACCCCTCATTTGTTGCGAGTAATATTCTTTACTTTTGTTTCACGTCACGGCCAGTTTTTGAGTCCTGACCGTTTGACCTGCTGTGGTACTTAGCCATGTTAATTATTGTTAAAAAAATTCATGAATTATTTGAAAAAATCATGGTCATTTTCACTTGAATTCAGGACTATCACGCATGCAAAAAAAATTATAATTCATGACTTTTTCATGAATACGCTTCAGGAAATTGACACCCAGTTCAAGGAATTCAAAGGCTGCACGTGAGACGATCCCAGCTTACCATCAATGTGTGGACGGCAGAATACCAAACACATTGATCGAATTCAATAAAAGACTCCAAAATGCAACAAATTTCTATAATTTACAACTAGGGGTGGCACGATACAAAAGTTTGTTATCCCAATAAAAGGTTTTTAAATTATTACGATAATCGATATTATGGCTCATCTCGATAAAACAAATTTTGAGGCTGGAAAACCATTTTCATTTTATTAATTAAAAAAAAACATGGCTGAACCTGCATGGGCTGCCTGGTCCACTTAAGTCAAACTAAAGCAAAATAAAATAAAATTATAAAAAACAATAGACTACCTCGTCGCTCAAACCTCAAGCGCATGTCCCTACGAACGTCAACGTCACCTAACCAGTAATTTGACATTTTTATAATGCTCGCCAGTTTGCTCGATAATTTGATACGACAGAAAACATACAGTACGAAAGGGTAATCGACGAAAAAATGTATCGCGATTCGCGATATTAGCAAATTATCGTGCCATCCTTATTTACAACTCCATTAGCTCTGCTACGTTTCCAAACATCAAGCAGATATACAGCTGACACCAGACAGATTATAAATACATACATAAACGTTAAAATTTAAGAAGGAAAAAGTAATTTACATATACCTGTGCTTGACCCGGAACCTGTCCCCCAGCCATCTGCACGGTTGGTAAACCCTGCATAATGGTAACTTGTTCCGATGACGTTCCAGACGTGGGTGTCGTGGAGGTGGTCACCTGGAACTGTTCCATGGTGAATACTCAGCGAAACCAAGTCTGGAGAAAAACAAAAATCATGTTAGCTAGAATGTACTGCCAACACTCACGACACAATTTTATCAGGGTTCACACGCATCCCCCAACAATTTTCCACAGGAAGGAAAGTTTCTGTGGCACCTCGGTAAACAACCCAAAGCATCCAATTAACCAACTTAAAGTTGCACTACCACAGATTGAAAATCGTACGAAAATACATGGCGCCATCACCATCTAGTGGCAATGATATTGTTAATTTTTACACGAGGACGAGTCAAATTTTCAGTCAACGAAAAGGGAGCTTCGTGGCTTGTTTGTTTCGTTAAAAGAAATGGCACTGTGCATTCCTTCGCTTGATGTGAGCAACTGCTAGATAGTACAAGATGGCGCTAGATGGTGCCAGATACTGCCGACTTTCAAACGATGATAGCATCCCAAGTTGAATCAATCCAAACAGTCTCAGATTCACACAGTTAGTAAATAGGGCTGGTATTTTCCATTTTTTTAAAGTATCCTTGTAACTGGTTTTTATTTGGTCAGTTACGTACACAAAAAATGTTTTTCAGTTTTTAGCTAAAATTACACCCCATGAAGTTAGAAATCCGTAGCCTATGTAACATTACAAACGAGTTAAAAGAGATTTGACTTGAGCGTTTGGACGCAAGCAACTACCAACAGCGATTGATCAAGATTTCTGACCGTTTTAAGAACAGAGAACATGTTGGCGTAACATTTCCATAAAGCGCGGCCCCGCACACCAACCACGTCCACATTTGAAATACACTGCATGGGTCGCGGTCCGAAGTCCGCTTTTGACCAGGTCATGCAGGTCCAGGTGGGGCCTAGTGTGGACAAATCAAGTTAAGACCTGGGTTTTTTTTTTTTTACGAAGTGTGGATGGGGCTTAACTTACAAAGCAACGTGTTATACTACTGTCGGTTGGAAATCGCCGCGCAAGAAAACTTGAAAAAATAGTTGACTTTTTTGCAGAAAGAAAGCAAGGCGGGTTGCATTTGTCTAACGTAATGCCTTATGAGATGTTAGTTCAATGCTACTTATTGGCTACCACACTTTAAATAAAGGAAAAAAAAATTATATACATTATTAAACATTGTTCTTCTTGGCCTAAGTCGAAATTATATAAGCTAGACAGCAGGGCCGTGCACCCCCAAAACTGGCAAACAGGGGCGTCAAATTTGGGTGTTCAAATTTAGAAAAAAAATTATCTTTTTAAAATTTACTTTAACTGATTAGCAATTATAAGAAAGGTAGACTAATGAACAAAAAGTCACCAGTAGAAGTTCATCAACTAGCAGTAGCAGTAACCGTTGTCAAGGTCTGGTATTTTCTTCCCAATTCCGTAGCAAGCCAACCCATGACTGGCCACGTGACTGATAACCCTCGGTAAGTAGGAGACGATTAGTAAAAACGTGGGCAAGTTGGGGTGGGAAGTATTTGACTGGCAGATTCCCCACTGACAATCGTAAGCAAAAAGACGAGGGGGTGCAGAGTCAGACCAAGAAAAAGTGCAGAAAAAGACTATGAATTTTTCCGTGGACTGTGCGAGTCGCCCTAAGATTGCCTTCCTTTTTTTTTTACTCGTGGCTTTTATGACTTTAAAATATTTATACTGTTACCAAATATCATCCTAATGTTTTAATTAATTTCTCCCTGGCTTTCTCTTACAATGGTTTGTGTAGTTAGGGCCTCATTTTTCTGGAAATTTAGTGATTTGACCTGTTGGTTCTCATTACCGCCCCTGCTTCAATTACAGCATTCAATGGTCATCTTAAAAACTACAGCGCGCCCATCAAATTGGGACAACTTGTCATTTTTTCGGGTTTAACTGTTTTGGCAAAATTCTACCATCGGTACAAATATCGAATATACTGCTTCATTCATTACCGGACCTAACAATATTTGCTTGAATTACAATTGCAAGTAACTGACAAAAGAAAAACAAAAAACAAACAAACCATAGTTCATTAGAATACAAATTTGGTTGTAGTTTACGTTCATGAGACGTACGTACAACGCGAGTTGCTATGCGTCATATGGCTAGG